>JAOVVF010000039.1:2052494-2062557 GCA_028565595.1 Duopalatinus emarginatus | reverse complement strand
GTGTATATATATATATGTATGTATATATATATATATATGTGTATATATATTTATACATTTACAGAAACCTTTAAATAAGTAAATAAAAACATTACTATTATTATACATTATATTGCACATTATTATTAATATTATTATAATTATTATTATTATTACTAATTTACAACAAATTCTAAAATAGTGTTTTCTTAATCTACTACTTATAATAATAATAATAATAATAATAACAATAACAATAATAAAGCCTTATTTGTTTATTACATTATTCATATAATTATTTAATTTTTACCTCTCCATTAAAATAACAAAGCTTTTGACATTGCGTAAGAAAGTGACAGGGACAGCCGTCAGAAAAGACAATTAAATTAGTCCACACTTGAGGCACATGGATAATCACAGCCTAATTGCGTTTGTAATCGGTCCATCTCTCCATTCACCATGAGAGAGTTTAGTGTTAACTTAGGGGGGGAAAACGCCGTGTTGAAACCCAGCCTAAACGTTTTCATTATAGAGACAGAGCTAAGCGTCAGTGTTCTGTATTTACTTGCGCTCTGTTTCCAGGAGCAGTGTGTGTGCCTGACATCAGCGTGACACACTGATAAGAGTCTCTTTATTCATGTTTTATCCTGGATTTAGAAAACATTCTTGAACTCGGTGCTAAAAGAAAAAAAAACAAACACTTATACCTGAACGATCCTGTTAAAAAGAAGACGCCGTGTGACCTGGGCGTGTGAAATGGACTAGAATGAGTGGGCTTTAATTCCTGTGTTCATTCACTGAAAATGTAACCCTATAATTACGAGTCTGATCTCGCCCGGTGCCTGGTTCGTTTCCTAGAACATTCATCAGAGGCCACGTCTAATGCTCCGTTTGTTCGTAATCAGGCCGTCAACACCCCTGATCAATGCTGCTCAGTGCATTCACATTGTCCAGAAGTGCTCAGGGTTGCTTTCCAGGCTACGCCGGACTCAAGCTCAGACTCCAGGACGCCGTCAGGACTTGACTTTTCTCTTCTGAAGATTTTATTTTGGAGGGTTGGGAGAGTTGCCGAGCCTCGGAGGCGTCCGCAGGGGCTGAGGTAATGGGCCAATGGGCACCGAGCACGCCGGCGTTTCCCCTCTGTAGAGACCAGAGCTCGCTGCCGAATGTCTTCTTATGCAGGCCATTAGTCCTGGCTGGAGGGAGGGATGAAAAGACAGAGGGGGGAAAGAAAGAAGAGAAGGCCGGAACACACACTCGGTTCCCAGCGGAGAGAGAGAGACAGAGAGAGAGAGAGAGATGCTCAGTCTGGAGGTGAACAGCAGGACAGTGAAAGTTTAGATCACTTCTCTGTGTAGTAGTGCATCATTCTAACTCCTCCACTAATCCAGTGTCACAGTGGGGACCAGAATCTCCTCAGAATAAATGTCTGTCTGTCCATCCATCCATCTGTCCATCTACATATCTGTGTCTCTCTGCCTGTTTTATTCTCATTATCTATCTATTGGTCTGTCTGTCTGTCTTTGTCAGACCATTTGCCTGTCTAAGCCGTTGATCTGTCTGTGTCTGTCTGTCTACATATCTATCTAAATGTGCATTTGTCCATCTATCCATCTGTGCCTGTCTGCATCTGTCTTTCTCTAGATCTATCTATCTGTCCATCTGTCTGTCTGCGCCTCCGACTAAGTCTGCCTTATTATCTATTCATTTGTGTCTGTGTGTCTATCCAAGTCTGCTGCTCTGCCTGTCCATCTGTCTGTCTTTTTGACTGTCTGACATTCTCTGGGTGTGCCTCTGTCTGTCTACCCATCTATCAATTCAAATATCCCTGTCTGTCTGTCTGTCTGTCTGTCTGTCTGTCTGTCTGTCTTTGTACACTGATCAGCCATAACATTAAAACATACCAGTGAACAGTGTCAATGTTGAGATACATAATGCCCAATATAAACACTCAGCTCTCAACGGTGTTGTGTTGGAAGCAGGAAAAATGGGCAAGAGTCAGTGAGACTTGTGGTGTTTAGATGACCGAGTCGGAGGATGTCTTGTGGGGAGTGTCCCAGAACACAGTGTTTAATTAATACCTAATAAAAGTGGCCCATGGAACGACAACCGTTGAACCAGTGACAGTCAAGAACACAAACTCACTGATGTGTGTGGGGGTGCAGGCTGGAGGGCCTGGTCTGATCCCACCAGTGTCTTGGCGTATGTCTGTCTGTCTATTCGTCTGTATCTTACTGTCTCTCGTCTATCCGTCTGTCTCCATCACTGCGTCTACATATCTGTACATCTGCCTGTCTGTTTCTGTGTCTAGTTGTCTTTCAGTCCCATGCTGTACCTGACAAGCACACACACACACACACACACACACACACACACACACACACACACACACACACACACACACTGAATAGTTCCTTATAGGCAAAACCAAATTGAGCATGAGGCTTGTAATTAAAGTCTCCATTACCCGTTTTAATGCACGTCCCTTTTGGGGAGCAGTGTTTTTCTCGCAATGAGGTGTTCGTTCCCTTTAGGTTGGCCCGTGTGTTTCTACAGGAACAAATAAACACACACACACACACACACAGTTAGCATTTCTTGGCACTTATTACACAGCAGAAAGAATCTGCTATTGACCTGAGCAGTGGATTTAATTAGAATCACAAAGAAACTAGAAACTTTTTCTAAATAAGAAAAATCTAAAGCTCTGGATATCGATCCCGGTTACGATTTTACTTTTCACCATATCGTGTTTCCATTTTCTTTGACCGCACTGCTGTAACCTTTTATTGACCCCAATGCTTGGAATATCAGCTCAATCCGAGCTCCAAGTGAAGCCCTGCATTAAGCCTGCGCTCTTCCATTTCTCATACGCAGCTGTGAAGAAACGTGAATCTCGTCACTCGTGATGTAGGTCAGAAGCGCGTCGTGCATGCACTCTAGCCTTCCTTTCCCATGTGCTAATAGGCAGTCATGAAACTTTAAGTACCCCTGACTGATTCAATAATTTAATCATCAGCATTTCCACACACACACATACTTCCACTCGTTTTGTTTCCCAGCTTGGTGAAGAGAAGAAGGAGTGACCGAGTGTCTGTTCGCTCATTAAAGAGCTGTGGAGGAAAAAAAAAATCAGAACAGTATATTGGAGGGGGAGGGGGAGAGGGACACCAGTGTGATGGAGGGGTTGGTTTTAGTTCATTTGTTCTGGATCGAATCAGACAGACAGACAGACAGATAGATAAAATACAGTCCGAATGACATTTAAAATGAGTTCAGATTAAGGAGATGGATGGAAAGGAAACAGAAGAAAACCTATAAAAAAAGAAGTAAGGATATAAAAGATGGAAAGAAGAAAAAGGAAGGATGAAAAGAAAAGTGTTGAACAGAAGGGCAAAGAAAAATAAGGAAATGTTAAAGGAATCGAACGGACAGAAAATAATCCAACAAAGACGAAAAAAGAAACAAAGTAAAGGGACAATAAAGCAAGGAAAGCTGGATGATGGATGAATATAATGAGGGAAGGAAGAGAGAGAGAGAAAAGTAGGAAAAAAAGAAGTAAATATGGAATGAAATAAATACAGAAACGTAAAATGAAAATGGATGGAAGGAGGGATATAAGGACGAGTAAAAGAATAAAGAAAAGAAAGAAGGAAAAAAGGGGAGGAAGTGGGGAAGGAGGGAAAGAAGGATAAAGGATACATGAATAAGGAAGAAAAGCAAAAAAATATGTACAGAAACAAATAAAAAAATTTAAGAAAACAGCTGGAAAGGAGAAAATCTAGGAAAATAAACAAAGACAAGAAAAGGAAGTGATGGAGTAAACGAGTAAGGAGGGACAGAAAAAGGGAAAGCAAGGATAAAAGAAAATAAAGGAACGGGTACAGAGATAAAAGAAAGGGTGGATGAAAAAGAGATAGATAGATAGATAGATAGACAGAGAGATAGATAGATAGAGAGAGAGAGAGAGAGATGGAGAGAGAGAGAGAGACAGACAGACAGGCAGACAGATAGAGAAAGAGAGGATGGAAGGATGGACAGCCGTAGGCTAGTGGTTAAAGAACCAGCCCTGGGAATAGATGGTCCCTGGTTGGTTCTCCCTGGGATTTGTGGGGCTGCCCACCGCTCTGGCAACATGCTCACTTCCCCCCTAATGTGTGTCCACTAGTGTGTGTGTGTGTGTGTTTACCTGCACAAATAAGACGAATTCCACCGGACAGTGATCACATAAGTAGTTCAGTTTGACACGGAAAGGGAAGGAAGGAAAGCTGGAGAGAGAGAGAGAGAGAGAGAGAGAGAGAGAGAGAGTAGGTATACATCATTGCTTGGTTTGACTCTTCTCAGTAGAGAGCTGCAGGTTTCTCTCTCTTCCCTTCATTCTGTTTGCCGACTCGGAGCGTATGTGAGCAAACCGGCTGCTGATAATGAAGCATTAACCTACATATATAAACAAGATTAGATTGGTTATAGAGCAGCGAGACAGTGTTCCGTGATGAAGAGCATGAATCATTTTCGTATAACATGATTGCATTAGTTGTGTAGAGCTGATTTAGATCCTATAGTCACATTAATCTTCTCCTGCACTAGAAGGTCACATTTAAAATCAGCTACTGCTACTTCCTGGATTATGAAGACACCATGTGAACCCCATGACCAACATCTGACCAACCAAACCACCAGAATCTGAAATTTGTTCTTGACAACGTGAGAAAAAAGCGTGCCTCATTTACACTGAAATACTTGATAGGATGGCATTGTCTCCACAAGCTTGCAGAAATATTCTGTAGGCATCACCCACCAGGCTTCCTGCAGAACGGGGTCCCATGGGATAGGAGCTAATCAAACCCCATTCCATTATGGAGCCACCACCAATCTGTACCTTTTATTTATTTTTTTTTTCTCGTACTTCAGTGTATGATCGTCAGTAAAAGTTCCTGTCAAGGATACGAGGACGACTGTGAGTGTGTGTCTTTGTGTGAGACAAGTCCACCCTGTCTTGTGCATTATTGTGGTCCAGGTGCTCTAGTGGGACTGAAAGCCTGCAGCTACAGCTCTTAATTAATGATGTGCGAGCCTCAGCTTCAGTCTCCACAAGGAGCTCACTCAGAGTGTTCAGTGTCTTCATCAGGAGAGAAGAACAGATTACACAACACTCAAGACTTCTATCTCTCTCTCTCTCTCTCTCTCTCTCTCTTTTAATTCCTCTTTCTAATTTGAGCACACGGACGTTTTTCTGCGGTACATTTTTTTTTTTTTTTAGTTTGGTCAAACGGAACAAATTCACGGTTGTAAACATTCTAATGAAACCCACAGAGACTATAACCCGTGTTATCCGCCCACACACTTACTGAGAGATGAGTGCAAAAACCTGGAGCTCGGAGTGTTTTAGGTGGATGCCAAGAGCAAACTGAACTGAAACACCAGTTATCATAACTGTTTTACTCTGCAGTCAAAATATATTCAAATCCTGACATTGTTTTTAACCAACTGGCAACCAATTGATTGCTGCTGTTGTTTTCCAGGATCAGACAATCCACTCAAGATGCCTTTTAAACATATTTCAAACAATTTCAAGTAATGAGCATGTTTGCATACAAACTCTTTCATTCATGCATTCATATTTAATACAGTGAACCACTCATTGACCAACTGTGCTTGTACACAGAGGAATATAACCTCCGTGTTTAGCCTATCTGTGCAGTAAAAGACACACACACTAGTGGACACTAAGATAAAAACCAGTGGGCTAGTGGTTAAAGAACCAGCCTTGTGACCAGAAAGTCACTTAACCCCCAACTGCTCCCCAGGTGCCATCAATCCAAAGTGCTCAGGAAGCAGTTGCATGTTAGATGTGTTTCTCAAGGACACTTCAGTCATGTCTTGACAGTTGCAGGGATCGAAATGGCAACCTTCCAGTCACAAGGCTGGTTCCCCGACGCCAAGCCCATCTGCAATATCTTGACCAAGTTCTTGGTGGTTCTGGAACAACACTACCTTGGCAACACTGGGATCAAGGTGCAAGAACTGACCCCAGTCTATCACAAAGGACCTGCATTTGTAAATTACGAGGAACATGGCGAACCCAAAGAAAACCTGAGCCAACATGAGACAAACAAACAAAACTCAGCATAGACCTGATATTCTGCCTGAGCCCCTAAGCCTGGAATAGTAAGGGTGCCAGGGTATTGCCCCTATTTTATTACCATGCCCAATGGAAAGCAATTAAGAAAACCACCTTGCCAAGAAAAGGCACCAGAATGAGTCCTAAATGTGAGTCAAGTCAAAACATGCTGGAGGTTTTAAATAAAGGGGGAAACGATTTGCCTAATGTGTTTGCACAGGGAGAAATGTGACCTCCGCATTTAACTCATCCATGCAGGGAAACACACCAGTGAACACCAGGGGGCAGTGTACACACTTGCCTGGAGCAGGGGGTGGCCCCAAACCAGGGCACCCAGGGAGCAGTTGGGGGAGTTGGGTGCCTTGCTCAAGGGCACCTCAGTCATGTCTTGGCCTGGGCGGGGATCAAACCTTCTGGACCTTTTTGTCTTTGAAGACAAAAACAATTTTTGGGCCTGCATAGAATGGAATGCAACAGTTGGGTGGTAGAACTTGACACCCTGAAACCAATCCACAGGAAGACCTGGGGCAAGGGATGACCTGTTTTTAAACAAGGTTTCATTAGGTGCCATGATTTGAGACTCTTCCAAACAGCTCACAAGATGAGATCTTGATGTATGGCTGCATCTGCGGGGATGTATTGTGGCTCTGTCTATATTTAGTCACTCATGATAAGCTGCTGTCTGTGACGAGATGTCTGAAAGACTGAAACACGAGTGTCCGAGGGTGGTAAGATGATGAGGCTTACGTGTTGTCAGCATACCAGGACAGGACAAAGAAACCCAGAGGATATTACCTCGTTAGTTGATATGATGACTTTGTTGTTTAAATCCCAATGAAGACATGCAAGCTCAGCTTACTAGACCACCAAGGGGCTTGTTTTTCCCCTTCAAACATGAACCACTGTGTAGGCTAAATGTGATGCGTATTAGATAACCCATAAGCTGCAAAGATAATGACCTCACTTTCAATGTCAAGTGTTGGACGATACACAGAAGGTAACGATGCCGTCTCATAGCTCCGGGTGGTGAACCGAAACTCGGATTAACGTCTGGCACAGTTTTGCAGGAGTTTCTTTGTATCAGTATGGGTTTCTTATGGGTTCTCCAGTTTCCTCCAAACTCCAGATATGCTGGTATGTCGACTGATTACTGTAAATTGCCCCTAGGTTTAAACTAGTTGATAACAAGTGGCCTCCTAAGATGTACTGTATTCCTGGCCTATTGATAGCATTCTCAGGATAGGATAGGATAGAATAGGCTAGGCTTTTGGACCCACAACGATTGAAACAGTAAGATCTGCAGCTAAAGTGTTGCAAGCACCTGACACATAACCAGATGTGTTGGGGCAACCATGGCCTAGTGGTTAGGGATGTCATGACCGGAAGGTCATGGGTTTGATCCCTGCCCAGGGCAAGTCACGACTGAGATGCCCTTGAGCAAGGCACATAACTCCCCCAACTGCTCCCTGGGCACTGTGGTTTGGGGCTGCCCCCTCTCCGAGCAAGTGTGTGCACTGCCCCCTAGTGTTTACTAGTGTATGTGTGCACGGATGGGTTAAATGCGGAGGTCACATTCCTCTGTGTGCAAGCACAGTAGGCGAATAGTTCACTTTCAAAAAGATTACTGCATCCTAATTGGCTCCTTCCTTTTTTTTTTTTTGGCTCTCTTTCATCTTACATTTTTCTGGCCTTGACCAAGATATTGATTTCATCTAAAAGAACATATACATTCTTTTAACACACTCTAATCATGGAGATTTCAGGAGGTTTCTAGTTCAAAGTTGCACACCTGAAAGTGAGCTATCGGCTTACTGTGCTTGCACACGGAGAAATGCGATCTCCGCGATTAACCCATCCATGCAGTGAACACTAGGTGGCAGTGAGCACACTTGCCCAGAGCAGGAGGCAGCCCTTATCCACAGTTTCCAGGGAGCAGTTGGGGGTTAGGTGCCATGCACTGTTGTCATGTCTGTTGCAGTGATCAAACCAGGGACCTTCTGGTTCCTTAACCACAAGCCGACATGTGCCCAGATGTTTTCCATGCAGAAATATAGTATTTATTGTAATGGTATGTGAGTGTTTCACCACCTAAGCAGCATATTCCAGTAAATTATAGGACAACAAATACATGCAAATACAAAATCAACCATTTTCATTTGAAGTAAATAGCATACAATTGTACAACCCTAAAAACAACTGATACAAAACAAGCAACTAAATTCAGCAACAAGGAAATAAATAAAACATGAATAATTAAATGGCAAACAAATATACAACCAAGTAAATATATAAACAAATCCAGTGTATTTGTATTCATAGTATTTGTTTATGGTAACCATTATTTTCTGACTGACTGACTCACATCTCATGTGTATATACAGTATGTTTTGTGCTGTTTGAACTTGCTCTTGTACCTCTCACTGTATCAGTAATGATGTAGTTGAAAGCTGTGGATTGAGTTAATTTAGCCGAATCCACGTTTCTGTTTCTGCAGTGATTTAACATCGTTACACCACTTGTGTGCACTGTTACAGAGAAATGACAAAGTTCTCCATCCTGAAAAAAAAATATATATATATATATATATCTTTACCTTTGTTGTCGTAACTAAGCACGGACATTAGGGACGTCTTCCATTAAATGGTAACAATTACAAATGTTGTGTAGTTCTGTTCATGGTCCCATGTAAGTATACTGAACAAAAATATAAATGCTCCCATTTTTCATCAGATGAAGTCAAACATCTAAGACTTTTTCTATATGCACAAAAGACCGTTTAGTCTCAAAGTCTCTTCACAAATTTGTCTAAATCTGTGTTAGTGAGCACTTCTCCTTCGCCGAGATAATCCATCCACATGACGGGTGTGGCAGATCAAGATGCTGATTAGACAGCAGGGTTATAGCACAGGTGTGGCCACAATAAAAGGCCACTCTAAAATGTGCAGTTTTATCACAGGACGATGCCACAGGTGTCAAGTTTTGACGGAGCGTACGATCGGCATGCCGATTGCAGGAATGTCCACCAGAGGGCCTCGTTGTGAATGTCAGCTTTGTGAATCGTGTGGCCCGTGGTGCCGGTGGGGTTAAGGTGTGTGCAGGCATAACGGACAACAAACACAGGTGCATTTTATTGATGGCATTTTGAATGCGCTGAGACACCGTGACGAGATCCACCGCCACCACGAGGCACCCGATTCACAGCGTTGTGAAACCTGTGATTAAATTTACAGCTGGAGCTACATCGTAGTAAAAATGTCAGAAATACAACTCTCTCTCTCTCTCTCTCTCTCTCTCACTCACTCACTCTCTCTCTCTCTCTCTCTCTCTCTCTCTCTCTCTCTCTCTCCTTCCACATCTGTCTCTTATTGATGCTTTCTGTGCCTCAATGCTTTCTCCTCATCTCTGTCTACATTTCATTTCTCTCTCTCTTTCAAAGACCTCTGCGTTGCGATTTGATTGGCTGAGATGATGGCCATAATGTAGTCCAGTCGCAGGCAATGAAAAAAAAATCCTGTAAATAATCTGCAATAACAAGGTATTAATACGCACGTTTAGTGCTCTCTCAGACATGAACAGACACACACACACACACACAAACACAAATACACCCACACACAGATGTTGTCAGAGACACTTGCAGCTAGTGTCCCATTTCCTTTAAGTAATCTAGCCTGAGTGTTGGCTTAGTTACCAGGCTCTACATGTTTACAAGCGCACCAGGGATGTTTTAAGGGTCTCCCTGCAGCTCATCTCGCAAAATGGAAGTGTTGACTCAGTGATGTATTCCAAAAGTAGATGTTAAGCGCCACTGGAAAGACCTCAAGTACTCGACGAACAGCCGGAGTGTTAAAGTTCATTTCTGTCTCTGATACTACACCAGAGGCAGGCGGCTCAGTAGACTGCCTGCTGCAGCTGTATGATCTACAGGATAATCTGTAATTACTCTGCTTCATACCCCCCCCC
>JAOVVF010000039.1:2026160-2043466 GCA_028565595.1 Duopalatinus emarginatus | reverse complement strand
TTGTTTCGTTTCACTATGTACTGTACAACACTGTATATGGTTGAAATGACAATAAAAAACTACTTGACTTGACTTGATGAGGGAGGCGTGGCATCTGTGTGTGCCAGCGCTAATAAACAAGGCGTGGCATCTGTGTGCCAGGGCTAATGAAGAAGGCATGGCCTCTGTGTATGTCAGGGCTAATAAAATAGGCGTGGCCTCTGTGTATGTCATGGCTAATAAAATAGGCGTGGCCTCTGTGTATGTCATGGCTAATAAAATAGGTGTGGCCTCTGTGTATGTCAGGGCTAATAAAATAGGTGTGGCCTCTGTGTATGTCAGGGCTAATAAAGAAGGCGTGGCATCTGTGTGTGCCAGGGCTAATGAAGGTGTGGCCTCTGTGTGTGTCAGGGATAATGAAGAAGGCGTGGCCTATGTGTGTGTCAGGGCTATTGAAGAAGGCGTGGCCTCTGTGTGTGTCAGGGCTATTGAAGAAGGCGTGGCCTCTGTGTGTGTCAGGGCTATTGAAGAAGGCGTGGCCTCTGTGTGTGTCAGGGCTAATGAAAAAGGCGTGGCCTCTGTGTATGTCAGGGCTAATGAAGGTGTGGCCTCTGTGTATGTCAGGGCTAATGAAGGTGTGGCCTCTGTGTATGTCAGGGCTAATGGAGAAGGCGTGGCCTCTGTTTGTGTCACAGCTAATGAAGGCATGGCTTCTGTGTGTCAGGACGAATTAAGAAGGCGTGGCATCTGTGTGTGCCAGGGCTAATGAAAAAGGCATGGCCTCTGTGTGTGTCAGGGCTAATGAAGTGGGCGTGGCCTCTGTATGCCAGGGATAATGAAGTGGGCGTGGCCTCTGTGAGCATCAGGGCTAATGAAGAATGCATGGCACCTAAATGTGTCAGGGCTAATAAAGTAGGCGTGGCATCTGTGTGTGTCAGTGCTAATCAAAAAGGCGTGGCATCTGTGTGTCATGCTAATAAAGGCATGGCCTCTGTTTGCTTCTGTACCTGTCAGATCCAGTCGCAGGGGGTGTGGCCTCTGTATATCTTAGGTTTAAAATGGTAAGTGTGGTTTCTTTACTTAAGTTTAAGCAGAGAGGGTGTGGCCCCGTGTCAGGAGGTGGAATTGTGCTTATACGACCCATTGAAGGAGGTGTGGCCTGCATCATTGTTTTTAAAGTGGGTAATCTGGTTGGATTCTTAACAGAACTAAATGTAATTATCATGCAAAATTGTTTTCATTTTTCTTTTTTTTTTTGTTGAACTTTTGCTCTGACCCAAGATTTAACCATCTGTACATGTTCATATGACTCTCTTATGATGCATCCTGTTAAGACGGCCAGCTGGACATTTCCTCTGCTTCTGCACCTGTTTCTGTAACCCTCAGTCATCTGTCATCTGTCCCTGCGTTCTCATAACGGACCTTGCTGCACTTGCTTGGTAGTCTCAGGTTGTTGTTTTTTTCCTACAGTCAATGAGCCATTATTGGCTTGTGTCAATCCAATGCTACAGTCGGCCACACTGCAAATCTGATTCTCCAGACATCCGTATGTGTGTGAGAGAGAGTAAACAAGGTGTGTGGGATGAGGTGGTTGTGAGGAGGGTGGGGGGGGGTGTAAATCAGATGTTTGGGAGGAACATGGCAGCTTTGGAAGGCGTTCTTTTCACCGTTACATGTATGTTCGAACACGTCGTGTCAGTCACCATCTGGACTGTATTAACTGGATGAGTAAAGGCTTCGGTCTGATTAGCTGTAATTTTACAGTCAGTTCTCTGAAAGGTTCACATTAGCTCACGGCAGCTCTACTGGATAGACGGAGTTGCTTAAATATGATCCCTTACTCCAGGCTAAATGAATACGGCGGTGCTGTTCACTGTGTAGCAGTGGAGGGATTAATGGTCCAGATTGTGTCATGTAGCACGATGGTATTCAACAGGGTTTAAAATGACAAAGAAACGTGTAACAGTGAAAGAGGCGTGGCCCAATGAAGAAGGTGTGGCTTTAAGGCTATTAAGTCCCAATGATCGAGGCATGGCCTGTATCCATATCAGTCTCAGTGACAATGTGGCCTCAAGACTATTCGGTCTCAATTATACTTGTATCTATATGAGTCCCAGGAAAGAAGGTGTGGCTTAAATGCCATTTAGTCCCAGCAATGGGGGTGTGACTTGTATTTATATCAATCCCAGTGAAGGTGTCACTTTAAGGCCATTTATTCCCAGTGATGGAGGTGTAGCCTGTATTCATATCAGTCCCAGTAAGGAAAGGCGAGGAAATACTATTTGGTTCCAATGAAGAAGGCATAGCCTGTATCCATTTTAGTCCCAGTAAAAATTCTGTGGTCTTAGAGCCATTTGGTTCCAATGGAGGTATGGCCTGTATTGATATTGGTCTCAGCGATGGTGTGGCGTCAAGATTAATCGATCTCAATGATGGAGGTGTGGCCTGTATTCATATAATTCCCAGTGAAGGTGTGCCCTCATTACTATTTGGTTCGAGTGAAGAAGGCTGGCCTGTATCCATGTTAGTCCCAGTGAAAATTGTGTGGCCTTAGAGCTATTTAGTTACAATGGAGGTGTGGCCTGTATTTATATTAGTCTCAGTGAAGGTGTAGCTTCAAGACCATTTGTTCCCAATGATGGAGGTGTGGCCTGTATTTATATAATTCCCAGTGAGGAAGCTGTGGCCTCATTACTATTTGGTTCCAATGAAGAAGGCGTGGCCGGTATCCATGTTGGTCCCAGTGAAAATTGTATGGCCTTGGCGCCATTTGGTTCCAATGGAGGTGGGGCCTATATTCATATTAGTCTCAGTGAAGGTGTGGCGTCAAGATTATTTGGTCTCAATGATGGAGGTGTGGCCTGTATTCATATAATTCCCAGTAAAGAAGGCGTGCCCTCATTACTATTTGGTTCTAGTGAAAAAGGCATGGCCTGTATCCATGTTACTCCCAGTGAAAATTGTGTGGCCTTGGAGCCATTTGGTTCCAATGGAGGTGTGGCCTGTATTCATATTAGTCTCAGTGAAGGTGTGGCATCAAGATTATTCGGTCTCAATGATGGAGGTGTGGCCTGTATTCATATAATTCCCAGTAAAGAAGGCGTGCCCTCATTACTATTTGGTTCTAGTGAAAAAGGCATGGCCTGTATCCATGTTACTTCCAGTGAAAATTGTGTGGCCTTAGAGCCATTTGGTTCCAATGGAGGTGTGGCCTGTATTTATATTAGTCTCAGTAAAGGTGTGGCTTCAAGACCATTTGTTCCCAATGATGGAGGTGTGGCCTGTATTTATATAATTCCCAGCGATGAAGCTGTGGCCTCATTACTATTTGGTTCCAATGAAGGAGTGGCCTGTATCTATATCAGTTAGATTGAATGAGGCATGACCCTGAGACCATATAGTCCCAGTGATGGAGGTGTGGCCTGTATTCATTATTTCACCTTCACTGCAGTACAGTATCTTTCCTATTGGCAACATATAGTGCCATTTTTGATGCAGACAAACCTGAACACTTTGAGTAGGAAGTAATATAAATAAAGGACCAATATTATTTCTGTATTATGTGATTATAGAATGTATGATGAGAGAAACTTGAGGGTATCCACCTGGAGTCTAAGTTAGTCATTCTGTCCTGGTTGGACAGTGTCTGGTGGTGATGCAAGTCCTGGGGCTTTGGTCTTGAATTAGGATGTTTTTTTTTCTCTCTGCTATGCTGTTTGGTTTTTTTGGGGAACCTTATTGCTGTCACTCAGACTGATGGATAAATTCTCTGCAGATGAGGTTAAGGGGTAATACAGGCCATGAGTGGTTCCAGGTAATGCCCTTGAAACTGCCAACAGCCTTAATATGGAAAAGCTGCGGTATAGGGCTGAGGGTATGTCTGTCTGTGCACAAGTGTGTTTCCGCACTATGATTATTTCTTGATTAGTCTGTTTTTGTCTGTGTACTCCACGCCTTGTTGCCAACCATCACAGTAAATCTCGTTTCCTTTCATCTTGCGTATGTTCCCGCTCATAATCAGTGCCCAGTAATTGCATACACGCACCATAACGCATCATAAATAACAGCATTATGGACTAGACACCAGGACTATTTGAATATGCGAGACTTTGAGAGGTGCTTGGGGTCAGTGGGTCCAATCTTCCCTCTCTTTCTCCTCATCATCATCACTTAATAGTGCACACTCATATATCTGTCACATAATCGCCCCTTCGCTGACCTCCATCCCACCGATCTATCAGGGTTTAATTCGCTTTCTGTCTAATCTGATTAACTACTGCGTTCCTTGGTGAGCACGCCACACCGCGGCATCAAGAAATTAGCTCTGTAATTTACGGCGTTTTAAAGCGCCAATTCATATCAGGGCGTCGCTTGAGTGCCGGGTCCGTATGGACTCCTCTGGATATATAAGATCTCTGCTATGGAAGCGACAGGTGAAAAATTGAGTGAGCTCGTGTACCATGCTTATGTTATGTAAATTGTGGTGTCTTATATTTGTGACGTTAAGTAGGTTTGGAATAATTATAGAAGGCATTCTACCACTCAGCGTTGGAACACTATGAATATTACTGTGGATATTATCTATGGAGTTTATGCTTTGCATATATTTAATGGGTGTCTACAGAGTTGGAACTTGGCGTACGCACTGGGTATCCATTGCGTTTACACATTACGTAAATAATAGATGTCTACAGTGTTTTTGCTTTACATGTACAATGGAGTTGATACTTGACACATGCACTGGTTGTCTATGGAGTTTGCACTTTACGTATGCAATGGATGTCTACAGAGTTTATGCTTTACATACTTAATGGAGGTTTATGGAGCGTTCTGCGTGCACTGGAAGTCTATGAAACGTTCGCTTTTATGTATGCAGTGGAAGTCTTTGGAACATATGCTTTAAGTGTGCAGTGGATGTCTGCGGAGTTTATGCTTTACATACGCAATGGAGATGACGCTTCTTTGACTTTGCAGTGAATGTGAATTAGCGCTTTATGTATGCAGTTGAGGTCTATGGAGTTCAGACTTGATTTAGTTTCGGCAAAAAGCCTTACGTACAGTAGTATGGCGTGTGCAGCAGATGTCTAGGGAGCTCGGATATCCATGGCGTTTACATATAAAGTGCAGAATGGATGCACCTGGATCTTGTGCATTACATATACGTATACGGTTGTGTACTGAGGTTACACTATATATATGCTCTACTAAAGTACCAGCTGTCTAGTGAGGTGTCTAGTGTTTACACTTTACCCGTGCAATGGAAGTCTACTGAGGTTACGTTTTACATATACAGTGGATGTCTATGGAGTTTCTAAATAGTGAAAGTGAACTATTTTGCCTTACTGTGTTTGCACACGAAAGGAATTTAACCCATCCGTGCAGTGAAACACACACACCAGTAAACACTAGGGGGCAGTGAACACACTTGCACACTTTGGAGGGCAGCCCCAAACCACGGCGCCCGGGGAGCAGTTAGGGGAGTTAGGTGCCTTGCTCAAGGGCACCTTAGTCGTGTTTTGCCCTGGGTGGCGATCGTTCCCTAACCACTAGGCCACGGCTGCCCCGTTTACACTTGCTGTATGTAATGGATGTCAATGGAGGCTTGGGTCATGTGCGCAAGTAAAAAAAAAAAAAAAAGAGGAAATGCCAAACAAGCTTGACATGGCTGTTCCACGGGAGTCCACACCGTTGACTCATGGCGATTTTCCCAGCACAACATTCTTTGTGTTCGTATGTTATTCCGGTTTTCCTGCCTTCCTTTTACGATTATGGATGTCCCATTTTTAACAGTGCCTCCTCATGTTTTGGCCAATGCCTGGAATCATAGTGACGATTATTAGCGCTGCCCTTAATAAACGCCATGCTGAGAGCCATCATCTCGCACACATTACACTGTCCTGCAAGCCTCAAGTTTAACACGGCTCGTTAAACGCTTGTTAAAACGCAATGAAACGCGACATGATCCGGTTTAAATCTGTGTTTAGACACTCAAGCTTTTGCTTTACGCCACATTGATGTATTCGCTAATATCATCGCATGCACGACTCTGTATAAACGGTAATGGACGTGTGTGCGAGCCAGCAGCGAATTTGTCATTTCAGGGCCTCACTCGCTTGTGCTACGGTGACGGCTCCTCCAGTTCCACCCTGCATATCTGTGTGACCTTTGAAGAGGACGCGCGAAAATGTCAAGTGTGTGTCAACTTTTAGATATCTCCATCGGTGATAGAGTCTTATCAGGCTACCGGGCTCTCTTTCTCTCTCTCACTCCTCTCTCTCTCGCGCACACACACACACACACGTTTGTGCAAACACACACACTCGTTCTCTTCTGTGGACTGCTGGTGACAAGGGGGCCTAACCTTTTACAGTCAATGCTTTATATCCATTTGTCACACTGTTAAACATACACGACCCCCTGACCTTTGGTCTTTCTTGCGCAAAACGGAGAGAAGCACTTCATCAAGCAATTCAAACACCATATCAGACACCAAGACTCAGACGGGTAAATGTCTCCGTGTGTTTACCTTTAGTCTGGAAACGCTGAAACGTTTGCTTTGAGCCTCAGTAATCGGATGTCCTTCCGCTAAGAGATACCATCTTAATAATCAAAACGCATCAATCCAGACGAGTAGAATAACAATAGGACCCGTAGACATAACACTCTCACTGGTCCTGGAAGACTGCTCAGAGCAATATTACGCACAACAATGTTACGTATTCTCTTTCATGGTGGTGGATTCTTTCGGGTTCGACTCTGCGGCCAATTTGAAACAGCCTCCAGGTATGAGCGAAAGAGCATTCGATTACTCGGAGGCCTTGATTTATTTAGCGCACAAGTTTAATACGTTACATTAATTATACTGTGGGATCGGGCCGCCTCAGAAATGCGATTAGCCCCATTACACGTTCAAAGCTATTTCTCACATTTGAGACGTGATGCAATATCATAATCAGCTTTAATGGACACAAATCCCGTTTTCATCGGAGCCGCCTCGACGGAACACCTGTCAGGAATGTACAGAGGGTCGAACACTGCTTTAAAAAAATACACTGGAGACAGTGTAAGTATTGTAGTTACTGTATTTGATGTCATTGTTAACATTGTAGTGAGGGCATTGGTAGCTCCGTGGTTAAAACTGATCAGGAGATCAGGAGTTCAAATCCTACCACCACCACCCACCAATCTGCCAATGTTGGCCCCTTCAGCAAGGCCCATAACCTGGGCCCTCATTGTATTAATGCTAATAGATGTAAGTCACTCTGGATGAGCGCCTGCTAAATGCTGTAAATGTAGTTATTACAGACATTCTTGTGGGCACTGTACATTGACATTGTTGTCACTGCAGAAGTCATTTTATTCATTAAAGTTATTGTAGTCATTGTCATATTGTCAAGGTGGACGTTGTAGATACTGTAGTCATTGTGGATACTACTATATAGTAGTCGTTGTCATTATTGATGTTGTACATTTGCATTCATGGCATTTATCAGATGCTCTTGTCCAGAGCTACTTACAATAGTGCTTAGTCATTAACTCCAAATATATTTGAATGTCCAAAGCTGGTGCTGGTAGACCTGAATTCAAGGTACTTTGAGCTAGGATATTGCCGCAATCCACAGGGCAGCCGTGGCCTAGTGGTTAGGAACTGGTCTCGTGACCAGAAGGTCGTGGGTTCGATCCCCACCCAGGGCAAGGCATCTAACTGCTCCCCGGGAACTGTGGTTTGAGGCTGCCTCCCGCTCCAGGCAAGTGTGTTCACTGCCCCCTAGTGTTCACTGGTGTGTGCTGTGTGTGTGTGTTTCACTGCACGGATGGTTTAAATGCGGAGGTCACATTCCTCTGCGTGCAAGCACAGTAGGAGAATAGTTCACTTACATCTTCATCATCAAATGAACCATACAATAACTAATACAAACACATGCAACTAAAACATGTCATACAACCTGATAGGACTACTAAACAATGTCATTGTAGACGTTGTCATTATACAGTGATGGCAGTCAATGACTGTCATCATAGTCGTTGTAGTCATTATTATTGATGGCATTTATTTGTAGCCATTGAAGACACTGTTCTCATAGTAGATGTTGTCATTGTAGACATTGTAAAAGTTGGTTATTTTAGATGTTATCAGTGTTGTCAATAATAACTACAACGTCTACAGTGAAAACAATGACATTGTCATCATAGTCAATAAGGTCATTATTATTGTAGGGATAATAATTATAGACAATATGTGCAATGCTCTCTGTGTAGACACTCATTGTAGACCCTATAATAATAGTGGTCATTGTACATGTTATACTCATTATTATAATTATTGTGTAAGTATTGTAGTTATTGTATTTGATGTCATTGTTAACATTGTAGTGAGGGCAGTGGTAGCTACGTGGTTAAGACTGATCAGAAGATCAGGAGTTCAAATCCTACCACCACCGCCCACCAATCTGCCTATGTTGGCTCCTTAGGCAAGGCCCCTAACCTGGGCCCTCATTGTATAAATGCAATAAATGTAAGTCACTCTTTATAATAGCTCCTGCTAAATGCTGTAAATGTAGTTATTACAGACATTCTTGTGGGCACTGTACATTGACATTGTCATCACTGCAGAAGTCATTTCATTCATTAGAGTTATTGTAGTCATTGTCATATTGTCAAGGTGGGCGTTGTAGATACTGTAGTCATTGTGAATACTGTAGTCATTGTACATTGCTTAGTTTTGCATTTTTTGAAGGACTTTCAAGGATATTTAAGAGGCAATAAAATGCAAGTATGGTGAATGAATGACTTACTATGTAGCTGCTGTAATGTAAGTAATAACAGGTACTAACACCTACAAGTCTACAAGTTCATGGACTTCACACAATATCTCAGTATTATCACAATATTAATCGTAACTATAAAAAAAATGTAATAAAAATTTGGTTAGCTTTGGTTATCTTCCTATAAAAGAGCTGACCATGGGTCTTGCTGTTTTCATGTATTTTCTTTCTTTTTCTTTATTTTCTTTCTTTAACCATACTTAGTGGATCCTGGAAAAAGAAACTGTGAATTCGATAGACATGTAGTTTCCTCCTGATGATGATGTAGTTTCTCCAGCAATAACTGAACATGAATTTAAAAGGTCACATTTTGTCTGCTTCATAGTAAAGTAAAATAAACACGGTTTATAAAACCATGATTAGCCTTGTACAAGTTAATCCGGCCTGGCAACCCTTAGTTTTCTTGTATAACAACACGATCTCATGCAAAATTGACAGGAATTTTAACAAGCGAATGCAATTTTCTGGGTATCCAACAGAACACACAAAATCCAACCCTCTGCTTAACCTTAAGCTTTCATATTTTATTTATACGTGCTGCACAGTAGGGTAAAAGCCGACTTGAGATCATTCAAATTTGGGTCCTTCTGAAGATTTCGAATAGGGAAAAACTGCACCTGTGGTAATGTACAGAATCGCTGTATACTTGAAACTAGCGTCTAACTTTAAAGTCTGACTAGCTGCATGTGGCAAACTCCTCATAGGAGCTGCTAACATTTGTGCTTGTTTTGCCTTATTCTAAGTGTTATACATTATTTAAATGACTACAGGTACACTAGGAGTTGAATGACTGCTACTATTATTCCTTGTCAAAGAGTAATTTGTCAAAATTTACTGGCAAAGGCAAGTGCAGGAACACAAAGCTGTAGACGTTAATAGTTGCAAAAAAATCATCAGGTGGTAAAAATGTCAGAAACAGGCCAGGATCAGGCAGGAACAGACCATCATAGGCATTAGGGCTGTTTCCTTGAACGTCCGTCAATTTGAAATACATAACAACCTTTCGCTGATTGAGTGTAAGAGACAGTGAATAACATGCCCCATACAACCCACCCTACTGACCTCTCACCATTCTGACTACCTCGCCCTACTGAACCCCACCAATCTGTCCCCCACTCTATTATAACCGCCACCTTACTGACTCTGTCACACTTCTGACCCCCCCACAACTCTGTTCTGACTACCTCACCCTACTGACCATCAGCTACTCTGACTTCCTCATCCTAATGAGCCCCTCGCTATCCTTACACTACACTCCCCCACAATTTTAAAGCCCATCCTACTGACCACCCCTCCACACACACACCATTCTGCCCTTTTAACCCTACTGAATATCCACTCTACTGATTCCCCACCATTCGGTCTGCCTCACCCTATTAATCCATTACCATTCTGTCTCTCCAACCCTACAAAACCCCTCACCATTCTAACCCCCCACCACCCTACTGACCACCCATTTACCCATGGATGTTTTTTCTCTATAGGGTGAGTCAAAAGTCACAGCAAAATACATACTCTGGTGGTTGGTGTGGTACAGTGGCTCCCATGCCAGAGACCTGGGTTCGATTCCCGGTCTGGGCAGCCAGTCTGTGCTACACCAATAAGGGTCCTTGGGCAAGACTCCTAACATTACGTTGGCCTACATGTAATACCAGTAACCTTGTAAGTTGCTCTAGATAAGAGCATCTGCCAAATGCTGTAAATGTAAATGGTGGTTTGTTTCACTGGATTCAATCGTTATGAACCTGCATAAGAATCTCTGGAGAAATGTTGTCACAGACATATAAAGGGTGAGCCAAGTCATTGGGCCAAACCTGTATATCAGTGTATTAGAGTGAAAAAGCCACTTCACTGATTTCTACCACAAACCAGCCAGACTCCTCAGCAACACCTGCCACATTTCACCAACACTTGTCACAAGATGTGCACCTCATCACCCCCAGAGCCTCTGAAATGAAGAGAGACAGAGGTGTGACCTGCTGCATTCGTCTGTAGCTGGAAGGGAAATTTGCCGAGCATATAGGCACACTAAAATGTCACACCTAGATCAGATGAGACGGCACGCTGTCTAAAGTTAGGCGAAAGTATGCCAGGTTTCCGCCCTGTGATTTCATGTAGCAATGTTTTTTTGAATCTTCCTTGAACTAAGAACATGGCATGTAGTCGTTTCTAGCACCTACCCAGATGACATCCAAGCACTAATTTAGGGATTGTAGCTGTCAGGGATGCAAAAAACGGTGCATGGACGTGTCACAGAATGAGCTGTGTCCTGGGAACTGTGGGAAAACTGTCACGAATTGTGGCAGAAATGCTAATACAAGGAGCCGGATATAGCACAGTAAATAAATAAAGGCTAATATAATACTCGGTAAAATAGCAAACTGCCCTAAAATAAGTGTCAGAAGTATATTTCATCCAACCGCTGAGCTTTAGATTGTATGTTAAACCTTGTACGCATTAATTAGCTATTTAACAAAAAATTTTTTTTACATCTAATATAGTTATTATTACATTTTTATGTAGTGTTTTTTTTAAATAAATGAAAACTTTAACTAAAAAAAGGAAAATATTTTTTTTATTATTTTTTATGTAGTATTTTTATGTAGTATTTCTATGTAGTATATAATATATAAAATGTATTATTAAAAGTAATAAATTATTTAAAGTTATAATGATATTTTAATAATTTAGCACTTGCCATATAATCCTGACTTTATCCCACACTAAGATTTTACTGCTGTATTAAATTCCCAGCTTCTAAATAAAAGCTTGTGACACGTTTATTTTCTATGCACCGCAGTACAACATGTAAACAATGAATAAATGATACTTTTAATTGAAAAAGTGCTGCTGTTTGCTCTGAGAGTCTAACATACTGCGTGTTGTTTTGTTGATCCTACATGACGCTAGCTGGATATTTATCCTAATTACACAGCCTGCTATGTCTGTCTGTATGAAGCTAAACAATGAGGCGACGCCCTGTGCAATTAACCCACTGAACAGCATAGTGTGTTTACTTAGGATAAATACCACAGCTAAATTTAATTATTTAATTTAATTATGACTGTATATTTATTAAATTTTTATTATTAATTTAGCTGAAGGTATTTTTTTGCTTTTATTATTTATAGATAAGATTTTTCTGAATAGAAAAATCCTAATAGAATTATTAATAAATGTCTCCTAATAAAATTTTATATAATGTATTATTATTATTATTATTATGTATTCATTTGTTTGTTTGCTTACTTATTTAATTTAAATTATTTATTATTACTTATTACTTATTTAATTATTATTATTTTATTTTTATTTAGTTTGTTCGTGTGAAGGAAAGGTATTGTCTGCATAAACATGTCAGTTATGCTTGTGTAGGTGTTATGTAGCTTTATGCACACATCTTGCATAATATTCCTGATGTAGTAGTCATAAACATAGCTGTAATAAACCTTGTTTGTGTGGTGTATGTAAGTTGTCATTATTAGCTTATAAACATTATGTAGCTCTGTGAACATTTGTCTATATTCAGCTTCTAATGAGCAGTCACTGGTGTTTTACTAAACATTGTCTGCATGAAGGCGAATGCCGGTTGTCATTATGAGCTTATAACGGCATTATGTTGATCAATAAACACAGACAATAAACCTTATCTGCATTGAGGCATATCTCTGTTATAATGGGCTTATGTAGGTGTCATGTAGCTTTATACTAAAATAGTCTATACTAAAATAATATTCCTAGTATAATAATCATTGTTGTCATAAAAAGTGTCTATATATAAAGGTATATGTCAATTGTTATACTAGGTTTATGTATGTTTAATGTAGCTCTATGGACACTGTCTATATTGAGGTAATATTCCTGATGTAGCTGTCATCGGTGCTGTAATAAACATTGTCTGTGTGAAGGTATATGTCAGTTGTTATAATGTGCTTATGTAGGTTTAATGTAGGTTTATGAACCCTTTCTATACAGAGTTAATGTTTCTGATGATGTAGTCACTGCTGTTGTAATAAACCTCATCTGCATGGAGGTATATGTCATTTGTTATTATTAGCTTATAAAGCCGTTGCGTAGCTTAATGAACACTGTCTATACTAAGGTAATATACCTGATATAGTAGTCATAAACATTGCTGTGATTAGCATTGTCTGTGTGGAGGTGTATGATGGTTGTTATTATGAGCTTTGAAGGTGTTATGTAGCACTATGAACACTGGCTATATTTAGGTAATATTCCTGGTATAGTAGTCATTGGTGTTGTTATAAACATTGTCTGCATGAAGGCATATGACACTTGTTATTATGAGCTTATAAAGGTGTTATGTAGCTCTATGAACACTAGCTATATTTAGGTAATATTCCAGATATAGTAGTCATTGGTGGTGTTATAAACATTGTCTGCATGAAGGCATATGACACTTGTTATTATGAGCTTATAAAGGTGTTATGTAGCTCTATGAACACTAGCTATATTTAGGTAATATTCCAGATATAGTAGTCATTGGTGGTGTTATAAACATTGTCTGCATGAAGGCATAGGACACTTGTTATTATGAGCTTATAAAGGTGTTATGTAGCTCTATGAACACTGGCTCTATTTAGGTAATATTCCTGGTATAGTAGTCATTGGTGGTGTTATACACATTGTCTGCATGAAGGCATAGGACACTTGTTATTATGAGCTTATAAAGGAGTTACGTAGCTCTATGAACACTGGCTCTATTTAGGTAATATCCTTGATATAGTAGTCATTGGCATTGTATTAAACATTGTCTGCATGAAGGCATATGACACTTGTTATTATGGGCTTATAAAGGTGTTATGTAGCTCTGTAAAGGTGTTATGTAACACTACTATTTCTGGGATATTACCTAAATATAGACTGTCACTGGTATAATCAACAATGTCTGCATTTGTAATAATGGACTTATGTAGGTGTTATGTAGAGCCCTATGAACATTCAAACCCATGCATCTTCAAAATGATGCATGTCAGTTATACTCCATTAAAAAACCATTCCTCATCTCTCCTCTCCTGAGCCCATATTTCTTCTTTGTTTTTTTTTTCCTTTATCTGTTTATGTTGCTGTTTGTCTGCACTTTGAGCAAACGGTCCGGAGGACACATCATATTTTAACATTTTCTATATCGACTTCTCCATCTCTGCTCCTCTTACCTGCATGCTAAATCGTGTGTCAGGAGCTAGCACATAAATCCACCGCCGTATAGCGTGATGGATAATATTTCAGCAAAAACAGCCTTTCAGCCAGCCTATTGGGTGTGCCGGGGAAAGGAAAGGCCAGGTGGTAATTAGTATGGCAAAGGAGGCTCTTAAAAAAAACACACATGACAGACAGTGTCTTCAGAATGCACAGGCTCAAGGTCATTTAGGGCACAGCATGTTGGGAATGTCCACAGACTGTCCATATTATTTCTACTGTAAGAAATGTGACGTAATGTAAAATAATCTCCTGTAGCATCGGGTTGATGCACAAAATGTCCACCGGAGCGTATTTTCTCACTGTAGCGTATCATGGCTACTGGAAATCTCACACTCGGGTGAATTTGTTGCTTCGGCTGTTGTTGCTTTTCATCAGTTGAACAAATAACACAGTTAACAGAACCCGGGCGAAATAAACACATAGGGAATGGGGGGGGGGTGATATCAGCTTAGCTGGACTTATTACTTTTTCCTTAAACCGCCTTGCTTTCACTCTAAAGCTGTCTGCCTTTAAATCCACTCTCTTTTAACTCCGAGTGAAATTTACTGTAATCCTTCAGACAGTGACTCTTAGAAAGTCAGATGTTTGTAATATACACCGAACAGCCTTCACATTAATACCACTGACAGGTGAAGTTAAAAAAAAAAAAGTTATTGATTAATATCATTTCACTGGCACAAGGGGGTGGGGTATATCAGGCAGCAGGAGATCAGTGCCTGAACTCGATGTGTTGGAAGCATGAAAAAATGGGCAATTGTAAGAATACGAAATGTAAGAATAATTGTAAGAATTGTAATGTGGAGCAGGAGGAAGTAAATTTAACAGAATGTGCAGTAAAGTAAAGGTTTCTTATAATTCTCAGTGGTTTTAATTACAAGTTCTTCTGTAAATGTTACTGCAACAACTTTATTAGATTTTACTCACTGTATCTCAGTAGATTTCACTGAGTGTAGCACCATATAAGCAGTAATTTAGGAATTTATTAGTATCGCTAACCTGCCCAATTTTTTATTGAACAATTTGCAATTCGTAATAATTTGCACTAGCATTTTTTAAATAAAATTATACTGCTGTAATATTACTTACAACATACAACAAAGGTCATTGTATCAAAATATAATGTAAATGTTTTAATGCTTTTACAGCCAGAGCTGGTTTCTGCTTTCTGTTTTGGCTGATTTGTGTTAGTAAAATCTGGTGCAATGGTGGACACACAGGGACGTTCCTGGTCAGATGGTGGTAACTTGGTTGCAAACTTCTTGGCAGCACAGTTGTTTCTTATGGCTACACAGATAGTTGCTATGGCTGCACCGATATTAGTGGTGGCTTCACGTACAGTTGTCATGGCTACACATACAGTTGTCATGGCTACACAGATAGCTGTTATGGCTACACAGGTAGTTGCTGTGGCTACACCGGTAGTTGCCTTGGCTACACCTCTATTAGTGGTGGCTATTGGACACATACATGACACATACAGTTGTCATGGCTACACAGATAGTCGTCATGGCTACACAGATAGTTGTTATAGCTACACATACAGTTGTCATGGCTTCACAGATAGTTGTCATGGCTACACAGATAATTGTCATGGCTACACAGATAGTTGTCATGGCTACACAGATAGTTATTAAGGCTACATAGGTAGTTGTCATGGCTACACAGATGGTTGTCATGGCTACACAGATAGTTATTATGGCCACACACAGACAAAGGCAGTCTAAGTCATAATTTTCCACTACAGCACCACGAGACTACAAAGTCTTTCACTTGATGCTTCATTAGTCTCTTTACATTCCTTGAGTGCCGAACACACACGCTGCCACGACTCCGCCATACCTCCGCGACTCTCCCAAAACAGAAGCCACTTCCTGCAGTGGACCATTTGTCACGAAAATGAGATTACGGCCGCTCCCGGCTTATCACACATTCTCCCGCACTCCTCCCGCCTCTAATCTAACCCAGGAGAGCGCATCTCACTGTGCATTAGCATTCAGCTGACAGGACACTATTCTGAGAGAGGATGCTGGGAGAGGAGCTGATGGAGGAAAAGTAACACACACACACACACACACACACACACATAAGGCATACACTTATATACTCATCTGTGCTTTTCTCTGAGAGAGTCACCCTGATGCATACTGAGTGTGTGATCAAACAATTTACAGAGTTCAGATTCAAGCACTCACACAGTGAGTCTCTCACTTTCTCACACACACACACACACACACACTGAGAGATGCATGTATCTGTGAATGAGTGAATCTGGATTGCAGTTTGTGATATTTAATGGCATATATGGGTTCTGTCTGTGTGTGTGTGTGTGTGTGTGTGTGTGTGTGTGTGTGTGTGTGTGATATTCTTTGAGAAACGAGGGTGATTTATATGACCTGTCTAGAACACGTTACTGAAACTTTAGCATGTGTGATACATGTTACAGTCAGATCCAGTGCCACCGGTAAAGTCCAGTGTCCATCCTCACATTAACACTCTTTATTCCTCGAGTCGTCCAGTTGGAGACATGGAGACATTCCTGATGTCCATGTTTATTTAGAACTCTGCTGCGTTGTGGTTCTTAGTGCTCCTGTTCCACTCCGTGTTTCAGCTAATTATAACCGGGTCTAATTGTAATGCGCTAGACTTCTGCGTCCTGTTCATCAGAAGCCGCCACATTAATTAAATCTTAAAGTTAATTATGGAAAGGGGGCCTTGATAAGAAGTGGCTGGAGGTCGTTGCCCTTGGATACAGCGCTGATTCACCAGGGCGAGTTGATTTTCATTGGATTCAGGTAGAAACAGGAAGCCGTGAGATTGGGTTCTTGTTTTCTCGCCATCTGGGCTCGGTCTCGGAGCCGACACAGTGTTTTCCTGCATGGCTGACCTTTAATCAGAGAATCGGGCATAATTCGTTAGGCTCTCTGTGCCGGGACGCCGATTGATTAAAGCGTTTGAGGAGAATCATTAAACACTAATAAGCTGTTGGCTTTCCTAACAGTTAAATATGCTTTTGCCTGAAGTGAAAACAATGAATGCTGTTGATTAATTCAGTAAAGCAAAGGATAAATTGGAGTTTCACCTCCAGGCTGTTATTACAGTTTATAGATTGAGGAGTAATGAGGTGTTTGTGTTGCGCTGCATGATGCGTGAGATTTTCAACTGCTCAGGCGCAGGGTTCAGAGGGAACTTTAGAGGGCGTGACAAACTTGGAGACGTGTTAAAACATAGAAACTAGGATGGAGTGACGTATGGATGAATAAATAGATGACATAGGTAGAT
>JAOVVF010000039.1:1973353-1986332 GCA_028565595.1 Duopalatinus emarginatus | reverse complement strand
TATATATGATTTTTGGATACATTTTCAGCATTTCAATGCATTTCAGAGCACAGGGAATTGCAACATTTTTAAATATATATTTTAAATACTCACTTTTTCCCATTTTATCACTTTAAATTAATAACATTTTGAAAATCTGTACATTTATTTTATTTTTTATTTTATTTTATTTTAAGGGGCAATGTCTATAACCTTGTATCCTACATAAATTTGTTTCTACGGCTAAAACAGAAATAAACATTTGTGATATTCCTAAATCTTTAGGTGGATTTGTAATTATTGACCTCTGGAGTGAAAAAAAATCGACGTACAGGACAAGTTTCACTTCTGTATATCTGACATTAAATTGGCAATAATTATAGTTAGATTTGGATTTACTGAATAAAATGTATTGTTTATTTTTACAAACAGAGAAAGAACAAGAAAAATTCAACCGGAGGGAAAAAGTAAGAGAGAAAAGCAGAAAATTGGGGGAAATTCTGTCAGAAAGGGATAAAATGAAAGAATAAAGGGAGACCGTAAGAAGAATTTTAGGCATTTACAATTGTGGAGGTATTTAGCTGTGTGGCAAATTGTGAATGTGGGATATTTATCTGTATGGGGTTTTGTAGACGTGGGGGTATTTAGCTGTGTGGGGTTTTGTCGTTGTGGAGGTATTGAGCAGTGTGGGATTTGTATGTGTGGGATATTTTAATATATGTGGTTTTGTTGTTGTGGGGGTATTTAGCTGTGTGGGGTTTTGTTGTTGTGGGGGTATTTAGCTGTGTGGGGTTTTGTTGTTGTGGAGGTTGTTAGCTGTGTGGGGTTTTGTAGATGTGGGGGTATTTAGCTGTGTGGGGAATTTTGGGTGTGGGTCACTTCTGTGGTCCTGTTGACCTTAACCAGAAGCTCGTAGAGTCCATGCCCTGTCGTATCTCAGCAGTGCTGCGCTCCTACCAAGTATTAGCCTGGTGTTCCGAGATTTTCTGGCACACTGTATATTCATTTCTTGTTCAAGGTCTAATCTCACCTGTTGTTTTCGTTCATGGATTTTGCTATTTTTCTGTTCTGATGATGTCTCAACATGATGAAGAAAAAAACATCCAGCTAAAGCCCGCCTGTTATAACAAAGCCAATCAGTGAACAGGTTGTTCTATAAATGCTCTATACACTCTAGAGGATTAGAATAAGCCCCCGATAATACAGACCTAAAGTATTACCCTTTGCCCTGAAACTGCATTCATCTTCATGTCTGTAATGCATCATGCAATTTACTGAGGTATACATACGCACATGAATCATAGTGACTGAACGAGCTTCAATAATAAACGACAACACGTTGGCCTGGTGTGCTTTGTCCCCTAACAGCTTCCTATGATTTAGTGAAGAGCGAGAATACAGATTAAAGTGCTGCATCGTTAGGAGATGATTAATGACCTCGCATTTACATTCCGCACACGCTCACGCCCGGCGTCCCCGCACTACTGTAAACCCCGCGGCTGCATCGCCGTTCGGTTCACATTAAAACATGGACACTGGCGGTTTTTCCAGGGCTGGTTGTCATAGTAACACACCGTGTGACTAAAGTATCAGGTCGAAATCAACTTGACAGTGTCTCACATTCTCTCTCTCTCGCTCTCGTTACCTATTATTATTATTACTCTCACATGTGAAATTCCAAATAAACAATTATATAAATGTGCTGGGAAAACGCAGAAATAGGGGAAAACTCCTGTAGGCAATGAACACCATTCTGCTGTATTCCGAAGTAAAGGATTAGGATTTTTTTTTCCCCAGTCTAGATACAGGAATCAAGCACTCGTATCCAGGTTCCTACGTACAAATAGCTTAGATTGACTCTAGACTAAAGGTTGAAGTCATTAGTGAAGTCTTTTTTTTTTTTTTTTTTCTCTCCAGACGACATTAGATCGGGATCGTTAACAACCAGCTTGGTGTCCCAGTGACAGTGTGTGTAAACGCTTGTCCGCCCGCAGGCACACAGTGATGTGTTTTAGGGTGGAACACGTCCAATCAGAAAAGTGTGTGTGTGTGTGTGTGTGTGTGTGTGTGTGTGTGTAAAGTGTGACTAAAGTGCTACAGTAGGTAATAAAGATGGCATCGCACCTCTTTTTGTATGCTAAAACCAATACTAAAATTAGGGGCAGGCGTGGGATTTGTGGCTTAGAATCCATAGGACTTGTGACAGGAGTGTCACCGGTTTGATCCCCACAACTATGCTAGCTATTATTATTTATTAATATTTACTTTTTAATGGCTTGTGATCCTCGCAGACTTTTACCAGTTAAACAAAATGTCTGAGTGTTCTAGATCTCCTCGTTCCCGGTTTATCATCAAAGCAGTCATGGACTTGCGAGGTCAACCGTGGCTTGTGGTTAAGGAAGCAGTCCTGTGACCGGAAGTTCCTTAGATTTAATTCCTGCAACAGATGTGACATGACCGATGCGTCCTCAAGCAAGGTACCCCCAACTGCCCCCGGGCACTATTGCTATTCTAAGCAAGCCTCGTAGTGTCTGTGTTTCATTGTACAGATGGGTTAAATGCAAAAGTCAAATCCATCTGTGTGCATGCACAGTAGGTCAGTAGTTCACTTTCGGCCATAAAAGGTCTTATACGGTACACACTAACTGAAAGGGCATTAGATTTAATAAGTTTGCTTGTGATGTTTACCGTCTCTGTTCTCTGTTACATTTATTACTCATTCGATGAAACTGATGTAAATGTCACTGGATGTCATGTCGGTGCGTCTGACCTTTTACTGATTCACTGACTGAATAATGTCACCTTGGCTTTCAGGAAAGCAGTGATGGTAACTCTGACCATGCTGCTGGAAATGACACAACAATAATAATAATAATAATAATAATAATCATTATTATTACTATTATTATTATTATTATTATTATTACTACTGTTATTATTATTGTTATTATTATTATTATTATTTTATTTTATTTTTTATTATTATTATTATTTTTATTTATATAGTGCCTTTCACAATCCCAATGTCGCTTAACAATATATATATCTCCACAACATCATATAACTCCTATATATACTTTACCTAATAATATATAATGACCTCATTTCTGGCCATGCTTAATTTCATTCAATCAGATTTAAGTGAAGTAAACCACTGATTGACCACTGTGCTTGTACACACAGACCGATTTGGCCCCCGCATTTAACCCATTTATGCCCAGAATGGTGGGTGGCCCCTATCTATGGAGCAGTTGGGGGTTGAGTGGCACTTCAGTCGTGTCTGGTTGGTATTGGGGATTAAACTGGTGATCTTCCAGTCACAAGGAATTAACCACAAACCCATTCATTTATATTTCATTTTAGTCTAGTCTGTTTTATTTCATTTTAATCCTAAATACTAACCACATTTTTAATGTATCTTTGTAAATGTTTTCTTTGTGTTTTTTTAAATATTTGTTTCATATAAAGCAGATTAAGTAAATTTAAGTGATTTACATAAACATTCTGTTTTACGTTGTTTTTTATTTGTTAATTTCTTATAATATATAGTGGAAATCTGTCTTTAGAACAGATTTTTAACTTTTTTGCTTTTTTAAAATTATTATTATTATTATTATTATTATTATTATTATTATATACATTTAACTTTACACCAATCTCTCATTTCCATTTCATTCTCCTTGCTTTTTCCCCTTTCTCTACTCGCTTGCTCAGGATGTTAAAGGCGTCTGTCAGCTCATTACAGTATTTCATTGTGAACGATCAGGGGAATCCATCTGTGTGCAAACAGATGACAGGGAAAGACAGCAGTGTCCCTGTGGATTATACAGTCAGAGTCGATATCATCATTGCCGACTCGTTTTATGATCTCGTAGGTGGAGGTGATTGACAGATGCTCGCATGCTCACGCAGTCATCTGGTGAAGGCCTGGTGACAAACCCATCGAACACTAATACGACCTGACACATCAGATCTCTGACGCTCTGTCAGATTGACCGCTGTCTGTTTTTCTACTCACATAATCCTGTCAGGTGCAGACATTTTACAGGTGCATAGCTATATAATCTATATAAAGTACAACATTATGCATAATCTGTATATAATCTACACATATTACTTGGGCCAATGGTGCAACCTATGCTAAGATGCTAGCAGGACACAACAGGGATAAGAAAGTTTATGCCATGGACATGACCTTCGAGTAATCCTGGATTAATCTAGAGGATCGTCATCTAATCAACGTTTACATGCGATACTTTATTTCTGTGCACTTGAAGCAGACATTCAGCTTTCAGAAGGTTGTTAGCATACATTGCTCATGCTAAGTAGACAAACGGAGAGAAGCGCTGTAATACTTTTTATTCATGTATTTATTTTCGATTTATGCCAGTAAACATAACATGGCATTACGCCCAGCATTTTCTAATCTGCTCTACATTCTGACCTTTTTTTTTTTTTGCTTTTATTGTTGTTCAGCTGCTTAGCTTTGTGCACAAAGCAGCGTCCAGCTGAGTAAACTCAACAAGCTTTATAAACACTGATAAGGTACGAGGTCGAAATGTAACGCACTGACCGTATCCATATTGGTTAAATATATCTGTTTCTGGATTTTAATGCAAATATTCAGTAGCATTAATGACACAATGCTAGGTAAACACCTACCGACCGTAATTAGCTATAGGTCACAATTCGGCATGCAACATTATTTAGTATTTTGGTTCACAATGTATTAATGATATTATGTGGGACATGGACTTATTTCAGCATCTGGCCTTTTTGAATCTGGTTTCTGAATGTAGTCGGGGGGTGGAATACATGTATCTACTTAAATGTATTGGGAATACATTAGCTAAACATACATGTCATTGATTGTGTCCGCCAAAGATTTAGACATCTATAGATGTCTGCCATGTCAAATAGTATGGGGTCAGAATGGTATGAGGTTTGTTTAGCTGCTGTTCTATGGAACACACTTCTAGAGATGCCAAATTGCAGTTACGAGAACACTCATCTGAGTTTGGGGTTTTCCATTCACACCTAAATCACCAGATCTCAGAATTGTGGAGCATTCTGCAGGAAGTATGGTGCTCGTTGCCTAAAGAATATTTCCGCAAATCCATGCCCTGTCGTATTTCTGCAGTTCTTTTCTCCTACCAAGTAATAGGCTGGTTTAGCAGGTTTTTTTTTTTTCTGGTACGTGAGTGTATGCCATTATATGCCATGTTATATCGCCCATAATATGACTAATGACCTGGGTGATTTTCTTAGACCTCAATCCAATGAGAAATTGCTGTTCACTAAATCTGCCCATTCACTCAGACAGACGGACAGACAGACAGATGTGTAAAGCTGACAGAATCATCTTTGAGTAAGACTTAGAGCTGTAATAATTGGTTAGTTCTACCCAACCAACTCTACTGAAAATAACTGGAATATGTGGTGTCAGATCTCAGACAAGATATAATTTAAAACGACACATTTTATATTAAAATATTCTTATGTCATAATTTCACAATTTTATTTCTTATACAAAACGTTTCAAGTTTTCAGTTACCAGACTTGGTTCTAATATAGTACAACCATCAACCAAATACATTGTGAAACAGAACTAACGGGAGGTACAATAACAGTTTTAAATGAGTGTGTTTTTACTCCGTGCGCTATCGATTAGCACAGCAGTTACGCGATTGCTGGAGAATAACAGTGGCCTGGGTTTGATCCTCATTTCAGGTAAAAGAGTTCGATTTTATTAGTTATATAAAAGTAAATAAATGGATTATGCAGGACAAATTTGTAGAAACTGTAGTAATGTAACTCAATTCAATTATCCACAATAGAACCGATGTGTGATCTCTTCTGGTTTTTCAGTAACCACCAGGTGCTCAGAGGAGAAAAACACCTTCCGCTTGTCTGTTTCAGTTAGTAGAAAGGTTTAAAGTGTGCACGCTGTGTTATCAGTTATTGCATGTAATGTTTGTGGGTCAGTGGTGGCTCTGGGCTACTGATCAGAAGGTCGTGGGTTTAAGCCCCAGCACTACCAATCTGCCACTGTTGGGTCCCTTGAGCAAGGCCCTTAATTCTCTTGTTCCCAGGTGTGCTGTATCCTGACAGACACGGTGTTTTGACCCTAACTTCTTAACAAGCTGAAAGTGTGAAGACCAGAATTTCATACAGTCATAAAGTATGTGGAACAAATAGATCTTTTTTAGATCTAATGATTTAATGAGTTCATGGGGAAAATAGATGTTGAACTTCAGAAGGCAGATTATTGAGACGCTGTAGTTATACAGCATACTAAGCTAACAGAGTTAGCCTCAGCGACACTCTACTAGCATGCCTGGCTAACATCTCCTTCCGGCAAACCTTTGGCAATGGGACTGAATGAAATGCCTGAATTCAATGATTAAGAGGTGTGTCTAAATAATTGTGTCCATATAGTGTATATTGACACCAAATCTGGTTCATAAATACAGTACCTCTTTGTGAGGACAAACCGTGAGTCATTTGACCACCAGGGGGCACTGCAATAGGTATAAACACAGTTTGCCCAATAACTGTTGATGTGTTCGCCTTACAAAAAGTAATTCTTGTGTGTGATTGTACGGTGGGATATCCCCAGGCAGAGACAAAAGCGCTCATACGTTGCAGTCAATAGAAAATATACTGCTGAATCTGCCAGACAGGACGTGAGGTCATAACTCAGCGACACTTTGATGTGTTGACACTAAACTTGGCTGATATATTCAGAACCATTTCTTCAGAATAGTGACTGAAGGATGGTGACTGGATTGCTCGGCCCCCTCATCACTGCTTGCAGCTATATTTTTATGTAGCGTTATTAAACTCCTAACGTTAAATCAGATTTTACAGTGAAGAGCCAGGAGCAGTGTTTAAAATGCAACAGCACCGACTCGCTCCTGTTGGGCTGTAAATACCACCAAGGCGACCAACCAGCTCAGCAATAACTTTCTCTGTGCAAACCCACAATATGGTTATTAATATTTACAACCAAAGCCGCAATCCCTCTCCAACTGGTCCGACGCTCGGGCTGAGGAATCGCCGTTGTTGCTTGTCGCCATGTGCAAGGGTGTATTATTCATGCCTCCTGATGAAAACAAATCTTCTGTTTATCCCACACGCTGGATTAACGGATTTAGCACCAGGGTGGCTCAAGCATGTTTTTGCACTGTTTTGCATAAGTATCCCCCACCTCCCCCCCTTTGACTCCACATTTTGCCCTCTTGCAACTGAGAACTGAACTAGACTCGCACAAGAAATACCAAAAAAAAAGGAGACAAGTAGGTAAGTATTCAGCCCCTAGCTAAACAATCAAAACATTGCTAAGCAAAGTAACATCCAATAAGGCTGCTGCATCAATTGTGTTGCCATAAGAAGTAATTGCTTTCTGTTTCAGCACCTCCAAATATACAACAAGCTGCTGGTGCAAGCATCTATGCAGCTGTTTTGCTGGTTTAAAAATGATGCATGGCAAAATCTGTGATCTTGTTTTTTATTAATCATTTACACAATTAGATCTACTAAGTTTCTGCAGGTAAACAAAATGTTTGCTTTCAACCTGTCTAGCATGATGCTAATCAGTCAAACCAAAAATGATTTATTTAGAGATGTAGGAATCCAGTGGGCAGTGTTACATTCTGGCATAAAACACAGCAGTTGGTTAGCACAGTCATTTCTTATATACAAATCTATTTAAGACATTTCCCTAATCCTATTTCAGAGAACTGGCATGTTTTAACGTGTTGGCATTGAGTTGGTCATGTGTTCTTAACTCTGCCCCAACTCACTGAACACAACACCTACACAAACAAGGCCACTTGGCTGAATTAGCGAGCTGTCCATGCTAATGATGTTACATCCGTCCGCCATCATTTTTAACAGGCAGCACATGGAAACCAATCTAGCAGCGAATGCTAATTCACTATGCCACTATGTCTGACCAGTGATAATAAATGAACAATGATTTTGTGGGATATTTGACAAAAGAACTGATAAATTTGAAAACCTTTGGTCATGTCATGAGCAAAAACAGTCATGATGTAAAGACATCCAATATGGCTGCTCTAGTACTAATTGTCTTCAATTGACTTCATGGCTAACTGTTACCCATCTGTAGGTTAACAGATAACAATAGGTCCCAACTTGCCATTGGATTAATTACAGCCTGATTGCTAACATATTTGTCATGGTGTAGGGCAGTGGATGTTAACAACAGCAATAACAATAGCATCTGCTACAGTGAAGATGAAGCCAAAATTAACGTCTACACTCAAACTTTCTTGTTACGATTTTTTTAATTACATTTTTTACTCCTTCTCAAGACAAAGAAAGACCAAATACACACACTGCACCTGATCTGTTTGATCAAAGCAAACGTAACACTAGGCTTGCTCGCTGTTCTGGTTGCCACTCCGTGAAATGCTGAGTGAATCATTTCCGCTTCACTGCTAGATGGCCTACAGGCAGTTGAACATAATTCTCAGCAGGAGCTCAAACTTAGCTCCATGCCATGATGGCCAGGGACACAATGCAGAACATTTGAGCGTTTATATTATTACTTAACATTCTGTATTTGAAGGCCTCAGTCAACATCTGTCCTTCATGGTCTGTTTCTCAGATTCTGACTTCCCGACAGGTTCTCGTTGGACAGCTCAAATGATTGTGAAGGTGATTCTTTGTGAAAGCCCCAAGATCTGAATAGCAAGCAATATCCCTGCCATTTAGTATGTAATCACCTGGATAAACTGCTTAATGCGGTGTCTTGGGTTTTGAGCACAGGAACTGCGTATAAAGTAAATGGAGCATTTCACAATGCCAGTTTAAAATATTGTTTACAGCTCAGCAGCAGGGCTTTTCAGATGGTGCTGCCAATACATGTGGAATGGAGATCCTTTGCCAAGAGCGTGGAAATAAAAATGTAATCAATATTTGAGCGACTCGAGCTGGCAGCACCCTCAATAATTTTAATGGCCATGCATGCAATCAAGCTCATGCTTACATTTGAAATTACCCTACTCCAGTGCAAATCCACTTATATCCTGAATTGGTAATGGAGTGCTATTATTTTTAGCTCCCAGTATTAGGTGGACTAGTTACAGCTAGTAGCTTTGATATTCAATTCGACTAGAGAAATGTCAATATTGAGACTTCACACAGTTACAGCCTTTTACTTGGCAAGCAGTTGTAGAGAATGTCATCAACGTATGAGAAAACACCCCAGAAGCTTGTCATGCATTCATTATTGTGGGTGTGTTTCACTACATGGATTGGTTAAATGTGTACAAGCACAGTGGTCAATGAGTACTTCACTTAATATCATTGAAGCTGTATGGCAGATTTACTGCATTCAATTATCTTTAGCAATAGCTTTAACTTGTTCCCACTGTCGTGGCTGTAGCTGTAGGCTTGTGGTTAAGGAACCAGCCTTGCAACCAGAAAGTCTGGGATAATTCTGGAAACTCTGTATGCAACGCAGGAAGCATGTGACACCAGTCCGTCTCAGGGCAGCATCCATCATTTAACGTACCCAGCCTACCTAATGGAATGTTTTATATGGTGGGAGGAAACCACAAAACCTGGAGTCAATCATGCAAATAAGTGGAGGACAGTTGACGGTTGTGGGTTGATACAATAAAAAATTGCCATAAGTACATGTAAGATTGGATAAAAGATGATCTTCAAATGTATTGCAAGAAATCAATAGGTAATAGTTAAGAAATAAAAGGTAATGCTTGACATTTTGTCCTGTTTTTTTCCTATTCAGACCTTTGTAAACAGAAAGTTTATTTACCTAGACCTTGAAAAACTCTAGTACCTCAAATGTATGATAAATATTCATTTTCCGGTTGCCAACTCCTTAAGCCTGTTGGATGGCCCTTAATTAATTCCTGAATGAATTCTTACTCATCACAGAAGAATAGGTACTTTTCATCCAAACGGCAACAAAGATCCAGCCAAGGCTGTTTTGGCATCTGCGATTATTTGCAATTCAGTTATTCATTTGCAATGAGACCACCCAGGCTGTCTGAGCCCCAGATAGACGTCAGATGTTGTGAAGAACACTTGGAACCCGGCATCGATACATTTGTTCTGGCTTTATTACTTTTTGTTTCACAGTCTTATTATCGGCACCATTCAATTTTACCGTCTCTCCACCAAGAAATAAACAGCCGTTAAGGGGAAGACGGCAAACAATACAGTAATAAAAAAACAATCCAAGATGAAGTGTTACTGAAGGAAAAAAATGGGATCAGAGGACAGAAATTTGGCAGAAATTAGAACCAGTGAAAGTGCTTCAATGAGGCTCCTTGGAGTGATGAGGAAAGATATAACTGCTTCCCCAGTCCATTTTAAAGTAATCTTAAGCTTTCAACTTGGTTATCTCAGGTTATCTCATGCATATTCTTATGTATATGCAATTTGGACCTGACATTCAAGAGCAGTCTGGAGGGATTTCATTTAAAATGAGGGCCTTTTTCCCAGCATTATTCTGTATAAGCAGCTGCCTAAGGCACTTGAGCCACAATGGGAGTCATAAATAAGTAAGGGAACTGTAAGACTATTAAAAATATAAATATTTTAATATGTATGGCAGGGGTGGAGGCATGTGTGATGTCACTTATACACTATATCAGCACTATACAGGCTGAGAAATCCTGAACGCAACCTGTACCCGATGATTTGATGGATTACTGAATTATTAACAGAATTACAAGTGTAAGGCAAGTCAATGAAGTTGCCTTTTCTTAGGACCAACCAGAATAAAAAAAATTGATTTCCTTTTTACCTGAGGTGCTGCTGTTGGAATCAGGTATGGAGTTAGTGGTGAAGTCTAAGTTAAAGCCGCTTCATAAGAACAGTAGCCTGTGTTTCTTTTAAAATAGCTAGAACTGTGGGGCAGTGGGTACATTCTGGAAAATAAAGCATCAGGGCAACAAAACATAAGGAAACAGTTTGCATTGGTCTTTTTGAGTTATGCCAACTTCTGATTAAGTTGACCCAACATATTTTTTTTTTACGTGTGGTGAATTAGTTTCAGCCAATGCAGAAAACGTGAACTTAATAACTGTCAACACAAAAAGGTACACTTAGGTTGACTGTATATAAAAATAAAGTTGTCAATTTTTATGCTTTTTAGCATTAAGCCAACAAAAAAAGGAAATAAGCCAACATTTTAAATTTTGAACAACTGACAATATATTATGTTGATCCAACACAATATTTTAAACATTATGAATCAGCTTTGTAGCTGAAAAAAAGCATGTTTAAATAACACGAACATCAAAATGAACACACATTTTTAAGTTGATTGAACCTAAAAAAGTAATTTTTTTAATTTGTTAATTGTTTTGATTGTTTTGTAATTGTAAATTAAACTCTACTACTAAATATGTAGCAGCACACATAACTGCAACACTGCAATGACTGCAATTGACTGCACACCTAACCTGGACTATGAAAGACATAATTCTGTCTGGCTGACTGACTGGCTAACTAATTAGTTTGTCCCTATAGCACTTCAACAATGGTTGAACATTGGTATAAAAACCTTAAAGAAAGGTCTAAAGGTATTTAAAAGTTCTTCAGAATATCTTTCTGGTACGGAACTTTTAATGGTACTGAATCATCAGTATATCATATCATTCAGGATGAGGAGTTCAGAAGGTCACACCTAGAACCTTTAACTTTGGATCACTGTGCAGTGGAACTGATCTCCGGATTTGACCCATCCGTGAACACACACATACACACTAATGGACACAGATTGGGGTAGTAAGAGCAGTGGGCAGCCTCAATCTGCAGCACCCGGGGAGCAGTTGGGGGTTTGATGCCTTGCTCATGGGCACATCAGTTGAGGCTTGTCAGTTGCCGGGTTCCATGGCTCGTTCCTTAACCTTAAGCCTATGGCTGCTCCAGTCTTAATTATTGGTAAGAGAAGGGGTGATGAGTGAGTTGTGTTTTTGACAAATTTTACATTCACGTTTCTGGTGTTTAAGGTTCTGTGGTTCACTTTTCATTACAATAGCATCTCTTGTAATTCAGAACATTGTGGTTATTAATGTTCTCATAAGATTATCTCCTATCTGGGTATTACCATCTATATATTACACACAATGCCACCCGCATGCACACACACACACACACACACTGAGATCTGAGCATGAACACAGCATACATTGTGGATGCTCAGCATTTATTTAAAGTAAACTTAATTACTTTATTTTCATCTGGAATGTGTGATATGGCCAGTTAGACATGATTTAGTCATGCCAGTTAAGCCAGATGGTGTTTGTTTATTACTTAATTTATTTGTCACATCTCGTTCAATATATTTCCAATCATATTTAACCAGATGTTTTCACATCTCAAGAGCTGCATGTTGTTTGTCACCATTACTGTTCTATGTGAATCAGAATAAATCAGAACGCAGTATCACAGAAGCCAGCGACAGATGCCGAAGCTACATCTGTACATAACGTCTCGTATATCGGGGTGTTTAATTCTCCTTTAGAGATGATGCAATGTGTTGGATCGTGATCAACAATCTGGTGTAGGAAAGATAACAAAGCCATATTGTAATACTAATATAGGATATGCACCAGCAGTGATAGTGAAGCATTCCTTTAAAAAAGAGTATGTATTTATTTTCATTTTTAAGATTATTATAATATTATATAACTAATTTTTATAGTAATATAATATAATATAATAGTAATAATATTTATTAGGTAAAAATGTATTGTTTTAATAAAAAAATTGTTATTGTAAAGTATTTAATTCATAAAAAAAATGACAGCCATTTGTTATTAAAACAGTAATAATAATAATAATATGAAGATGAGTAACAAAAACAACTACAATAATAATAATAATAATAATAATAATAATAATAATAAAAATAATAAAAATATAATAATAATAATAATAATAATAATTATTATTATTATTATTATTATTATTATTATTATTATTATTATTATTA
>JAOVVF010000039.1:1942783-1964475 GCA_028565595.1 Duopalatinus emarginatus | reverse complement strand
TACACACACATAAAGAGAGAGAGAGAGAGAGAGAGAGAGAGAGATAGATAGATAGATAGATAGATAGATAGATAGATAGATAAAGCCAGGAGTGTAGGCCTAGTGTCCCTAGTGGTTAGGGAACCGGAAGACACCTAACTCCCCCCAACTGCTCCCTGGGTGCTGTGGTTTGGGGCTGCCCCCTGCCTCAGGCAAGCGTATTTACTGCCCCCTAGTGTTCACTGGTGTGTGTGTTTCACTGCAGGTTAGGTTTCACTTAGAGGTTTTTCACAGTCTGTATATACTGTATGTATTTATGTATGTATGTATATGTATGTATTTTCCTTGTGGAGGTGGATTGTGTAATGGGCAAAACCACACAATTCGCACAACGCACCAGCAGCACAGGAAACAAGGCTGATATAATCTTAGGTGAAGAGAAACGAACGCATGGCCCAAAGGCCCTAGGCAATGAAAACGCCAGCCGTACTCACAGAACCTCAGAAGCACAATGCACGACACAAGTGCAGCAGTTTGTTTTGGCGACATACACTCAGTGCAACGAAGTGCAGGTTCAGAATCAGGAACTGTGAACGATCACGTGACGTACTGAGGATGCTGCTTGTTGTAGTTGGGGCTGAACATAACTCTGGGGACACATTTATAGGATACAGGATAAAGTGCCCGTAAGGCCCAGGCGATCCTGAGACTTGAACCCGGACCCTTAAGCATTGTCCGTATAGGAAGTAACGACGGTGTACTTTTGGTTGTAATGTTCTGAGAGTGTAGATGAGTCATTGCTCCCATAACAACTACTAAGGATGCACAGCAAGATGTCAGTAACATTCTGTCCATCACTGCTGAAGCGTCTTACAATTGGTGCATGCAAATGAGCCACGGGGTCTTTTTGACCTGATCCGTTCATTCACTCAGGATGAGCATGTTCTTGATGCTATATGCAGGAATCTAATGAAATTCTAGAGATCTAATAATGGCATCCTGGGATCTAAATCTAATATCATGGGAGGTTTATTCAATGCCTTCGTATTTTGGTATAATAAAATCTCATTTCTACTTTTCTAAAAGTTCTAAATTGGAAATAAAAAATAAAATCAGTCCAAAGCAGCTAGAAAAAAAGCCGAAACGGGCTAAAAAAGGATGAGAGACATTTGGAAATTAAAGTTAGGCATTCAAGCAAAGGACAGGATTTTGTCAGCATGGGACGGTGCTTAAGATTGCAGTCACTTTTGATTTCTGAAAAACAGAAATAAATGAAAAGAAATGTAAAATCTCAGTAGAGAATGTTGCAGATGCTAGCCAAACTAATTAATCCAAGTCATTTGCTTAATTTGCACAGTGTTGTTGAGCCATTTTGATTTGTTCAGAAGAAATCAAATTAATCAAAACAAATCAAACAAAATAAAAGTTTGCATATAAGCACAAAAATAGAAAATGATGATGAACCTTGAAGCCAGACAATAAGGAGTGACGCTGTTCAAGCATGACACATCTGTAACATGGTGGGAGTCCTTGTCAGCTTGGTTACAGGAGGATGTGGCCACCACTCGTTCTTTTTTTTTTTTTCTATTTTTTTTTTTTTTTTATCTCTAAATGAGATCCAAACATTTTTAAAATGTTCAGTATCAATGTGTTTGAAGACTGTTGCCCCTGAAGGTGACTTCTCAACTAACCCTCACAACATATTCAGCCATTAATCAAGGTTAGGGAGCTGGTCTTGTGACTTGAAGGTTGCCAGTTCTATATCAAGTACCTACAAGTCACAAATGAAATGCCCTTGAGCGAGGTACCTACCTACCTAACCCCCACCAAAATCACTCGCTGGGTGCCCTGGATAGGAGTTGCCCCCACTCTGAGAAAATGTTTTTACTAGTATATGTGTTCCAATGCACAGATGGGTTAAGTGTTGATCTCAGATTCCTCTGTGCGCCAGCACGGTTGGTCAATCACTTTACTTTCACTTTGGTTTTTTTTTGTTTTTTTTCTTAAAGTGCCATGCCTTAAAAAGGTCCTGCTCACATTTCGCATTCACATCCGCGTATTAAAACGCTTGACGATATTTAAACCAGCATTTTTAAGCTACTGTCTCCTTGCCTGTGCAAATCCGGTTAATTTCACGTGCCGCCGTTTGTTCTTTAACGTCGCAATTCAGGTTGAAGTGTTTTTTTTATGTTTACTGGGCTTTCACAAAGGGCATGGCTGTCTTTGCATGATAATAGGTAATTAAGTGCAAGCATGGATGCGGGCGAGCTCAGCTGGATGTGCGCACCGGCGTCTTTGACTCGGAGAGACTAACGCAGCTGCAGATTGGACCATAATTAACTCATCTTTCACTCACCGGATAAATTAATCATAGCACGGCGGTGGTTTTTGCCTCATTAACTGTTATCTGCTGAAAAGTACTAATCGTGTCGAGCAGGCCAGTCAGAAGACATCGAGCGGTGAGAGAGCAGAGGTTTCTTAACTGTGCTGGACTTAACGTGATCAGCCGTTGTAATTTGTCTAATCTATTTTTTTTAAGTACCCTTTCTAGTTGTTCTTTTAACTGATCAGCCGTGACATTAAAACCACAAAACCACTGAGAGGTGACATGAATAACATTGATTATCTAATTTCAGTGGCATCTGTGAAGGGGTGGGATGTATTAGGCAGCAGGTGAACAGACATTTCTTGAAACCGATTAATTGAGAACATGAAAAAATGTGCACGAATTTGAGTGAATTCTGAGTGGCAAGGATCAAGTTGTGATTGTTAGACCACTGGGTTTAGTTTGCGGTGGGCAAACTTTCTGACTCGTGGGCCACAATGGTTTCTAAAATTTGACAGAGGGGCGGGGCCAGAATAGAAGGATGGTGTGTTTATTTGAATCAATATAAATGAAATGTAAAAACCATTACATGAAAAGATTTGGCCTTTAACAGGAACCAAAACATCAATGTGCAGGGTTCATTGTGAAAATTGTTTTCCACATTTGTTAATTTAATAACTCCCATTGGCTCTCTGGACACAAGAGACCTGCTGTCTCAATCATGCATTCTTTTAAAAATTCGTCTTCGGAGACAGGCTTACTAGCCTTTGCTAAAAAAAAAGCCTTGGTACTTGACTTTTAAATCGTAATTTGTTTGTGAAAAAAAATCGCCGAGTCTGTAAATTAGCCAACAATCTCTGAACCGTAGCCGCCCTTTCATGTGTAGAATGTTTGCTAGCGTAGTTAGCATAGTTTGTGGCAAAATGATGGCTGAACCGTTACAGTTTCTTGGCATATCAGACATACAGCCATTGATCAGACTTCAGAGAAAAAATATTTTGTTGTCCACTCTTTATTAAACACTCGGCACTCACTGTCTACTTTTCTTTTCTTTGGTCCGCTCATTTTTACTGAAGGGCTCAAACTGCAAAGCGAAAAGTAAAGTAGAGAGTAACACATCACACTCAAACAAAGGTCAATGTTTTTGGAGTGCGCCATTTGTTAGGGAAAAGGTAAAATGAAGGGTTTAATTATAATAAAATTAAATTTAATAATATAACCTGGACGGATTCGGCGGGCCGGATTAAAAAGGCCAACGGACTGTATATGGCCCGCAGGCTGTAGTTTGCCCATGTCTGGTTCAGAGCATGTCCTAGTCTTACGGATTGTGTCCCGGCATTCAGTGGTTAGTACTGACCAAAAGTGGTCCAAGGAAGGACAACCGGTGACCCAGCGATGGCATTGTGTGTGTGTGCAAGTCTCACTAATGTGAAGGTTAAACTGTCTGGTTCGACCCCATGGAACCCACAGAAAGATCTGTTGCTAATGTCTACAGAACACCTTCAGAGGTGTTGTGGAGCCTATAGGTCAATAGGTCAGAGCAGTTTTGGTGGTTTTAAAGTTTTGGCTAATATACTAAAATAAATCATGTTCAACATGTAGGGATAAAACATTCACCTGGTTTTGGAGCGGTTATACGAGTTATGTTGATGAAGCTAATGTTGCTTCTCTTGTATTGTGATTTTTATCTGTGTTTAATGATCTAGAATGTGGAATCTGGAAAGTTAGTTCATGGTCTTGCTTAAATTATAGCAGCTACAAAAACACACACACACACACACACACACCTCGTCTGCCTCCCTTCTTCCTTAAAATTAATAAGACCACTTTGTCATTGTATCAAGAAACATATCTGCCCTCCTTGAATCCTGAAGCCTTTCCCTTGGTGGAAGGTTTTACTGTTACAAGACTGTTGAATCTGATGACTCCTTCCATAAATAACATATTAGCTAACATATTAGAAACGGGTACTTCAATAATTAATCCAGTCATTACTCAGGATATGTTCATTTTACTTTATGAGGAGTCTCTGGATGGATGATTATCCATGATACAGAGTTTAAAGGTCTAAACCCTGCCTTTAGACAGAGACAGATTGTGGAAATCTGGTGTCAGAAGTGGGATATGCGCAACAATGTGGGGACCAGAAGACGAGAATTACAAAAAAAGTAAATAAATAATAAAAAAGCCTTCCCTAAACAGATAGATAGACAGATACAGATTAGTATCTAGATATCTTAGATAAGCGGTGGCTTCTAAATGGTATGATTTGTTTATCTGACCTTCCATGGAACCCCTGGTACATCTAAAAACGTCTCTGACTGGTGAACGCAATGCGTGCTTCCGTTCTGACGAGTTCATGTCCTGCCTTCATTCTATTGGGTTTGGTTTCTTCCACCAGGACAAAGCACCACCATTCACATCTTTTGCTATTCTCACCGGATCTCATTATTGTGGACAGTTCTTTAGGAAGTATGGTTTTCATTGCTTACAGAATATATCCGGACATTTGTGGAGTCCAGGTCCAGTTGTCTTGCTTGCCTGTGCACAATTCAACATGCATATCACATGCACATCACATGCATGCCGTGAAACATCCGTATCTTATTTATATGCAAAATCCCATGATGGAATGATGATTCACTTTGTCACTTTGACCAAGCGGAGAATTTTTGAACGTTCGTATCATCACACTGTGCATGAATATTTGACAGCCACCGTACAGTTCCGTGTATAACCATGCGTGTGTGCATGTGTGCGTGTGTGTGTGTGTGTGTGTGAGAGTGGATTTTTAAAGGACTAATGGGGTGTACTGAAGTCTTTACAAGTGTAGAGAGTAGTCAAATATGAGGGAGGAAGGGTGGCGGGGGGTTTCTTTCACATGTTCGAATGCACGGTGCGATTCAGGCACACCGAGACACAGCAGGAGCCGGAATGAAAGAATTCCTCGTGTATGCTAACGCACCACACGCAAAACCTCACCAGCGACAAGGAATAAATCCCGAACCTGCCGTAAAGTTGTTCTGCAGAAGGCTGTTGGTTTCTTTGAGTGTGTCGAGTGATTCATGAAAGCAACCAGTGAAGGCCTGTTTTTGTTTAAAAGGCATTTTTGCCAGACGTTTATGAAACATTTCGATTTCTGCCAGATTGAGCGTGTTAAATGTGTACAGGGGACAAATGTGTTTGTGTACAAGATCTCAGACAAAATGTGGACTCGCAATATTCGCTAATATTTTGGTAGCAAATGAGAATTTTTTTTTTTTCATAGCTTTATGAAACATTTGTGGGTTACGACCTCAAAAAAAAAAACGTTTCACAAGTGCAGCCTTAGATGCTAACACGACATTAAGCACCAATACAAATAAAAAAAATATTATCTTAAGAATGGAAATTACTTTTGAGCAGTGCATTATATCATGTGGTCTGTCATGTGTCAACCGGGTTCGTGCCGCATGACCTATGAATACCAAACATGCTAAAACGTACCATTCGTATCCTCGTTATCCAAGCCGAAACTTTTGCAATTTGTCTTTTTGTCTAATTTGTGCATTGATTGCGCTTCAGCTATCTACTAGCTAAATTTAAAAAATAACTAGGTTTCATATACACAGATGTACAGGTTCTGCCTCAAAACCAAGCGTGAGTAACTAAGCAGCAACCTAAGTAGAATGGATTCTAACTGACATCGAACCTCAGAAGGCAGATTACTGAGATGATCTGGTTACTGAGACACTCTCGCTTACAGAATTAGCCTCGGGCCATTGACACAAGCCATTAGCATGCCAGCCAACATCTTCCTCCATGTCCTGAAAACTATTTTGACTGGCCGTGCCTCTCACTGCTCCAGCTCTTTCCACCATCTTGTACATTTTTGAGAGAGAAGTTGTGCCACACTGAATGCTGGGATTGACTTCACGTCTGAGGCTGGCACAAAGCTCCCTCAATATATGGTCAGAATAAACGATCAGAATAGGATATCTCGCTTTGAATCACCTAAGAACCGAGACATGTTCTTCTCAGGAGCGAGTTTAGAATGGTGTAAAATGCAGTCTATAAAGAAAAGATCACTAGGTTTTGAGACAGACCCTCAGTAAACATCCTTCTCAGTCCCTGATAATGAAATGTGTTGTTACATATCTGCTGTGATTTCTTAGACTGGAGATCAGAAATCACTCTCAGTGCATGCGTCTTCAGCCTGGACTAGAAAGAAATCGGTTGGTACAGCATTAAATATGTTTTTCTTTAGAGTTCATCATTTCGAATTTTACAGCAAATAATCTGTGGTTTATGCTAATGATTAAACCTCATACTGATGTCTTGGTGCAGTTAGTCTATTTATACCAACCCACTTCTTAATTATGACTAAGAGGACAACAGTGATGTCAGTAACGTGTTACTTAGTAACTTTTCGCCAGTAACAGTAATCTAACATGTTACTATTTCTAATCCAGTAATCCAGTAAAGATTAAAGTTACTTATCCAAGTCACTGTGCGTTACTATTTTTGTTATTTTTCTTATTAAAAAGATCTATTCTTGCTTTCTTCTTGCGTCTCGAGGAGTGACGTCTGAATTATGAGACAATTAAGTCACGTTTTCACGTCGGCAGCTGCTGAATGTGATTAATAAAGTAACTTGTAATCTAACTTGGTTACTTTATTAATTACTTGATTTTAAAAGTAACTAGGTTACCTTTTAAAGGAGTAATCAGATTACTTTTTCAGGGTAACTATGCCATCACTGGAGGACAATTGAAGTCTGTGTATTTGTTCTTTGGTCTGTTGTTTGGGTGTAAAGTTTTATATCTGCAAATGTCTGTTCTATTGGTCCAATAATGTCCGCCCGACCTTAATTCCATCCGTCTACTTTTACTCTTATTCCACCTGAAACACTTTGAAATATCCGTCCTCTTTTTTTTTTTTTTTCCAGTCGGAATCGATCTTTACACATGTAGCGAATGTCATTTTCACACTTCTGTCTGATCCCCACACTTCTGACCTGAATGATGTGAGGCTCTTTGTTCCTACAAAAAGAAAGGTCTACTTTTTCATCCTCCTCTTCCTACTGTAGTGCACATTGGATATGGATGAATTCTCGTTCTCCAGGGCTTTAACTTTAAAGCAGGTGTCTCAATTTATACAAATCTGTCTCTGGGAGCTGAAAGAAAACCAGTGAAATATTTAAACCAGTGGGCTTGGTTTAGAAGCCACCTCGTTTTTTTAGTTTTAAGTATTTCCTTTGTTTGCAGGATACCTGGATACCATCAGGAATCTTTAGCCCACATTAGCGTGAATTTTTTATATGTGGCGGTACAGTATATGTTATATATAAAGTGTTCTCCTTTTGTAGAAATATGGCTTTGCCTGTGACATTCATATTTCGCCATTGTCTCAATATTGATTCCTGGTAAATCTTATTCACACATCCTATTGCACACGCAAAATCCATTGACATTGCATTGCGGTAACAATGCCAGCAATTGTTCAATTTGTTCCATTTTCGATACAGAAAAGAGCAATGCTACTGTATCTGGGAAAATTAGATTATCAGACTAACCCAATGACATCAACACTGCCCAATAAATTCAGTACATATCCAAAACACAATGAACAAACCATTCTAAACAATGTAAACGCCAAAACCATGGCTATATTAGCTAAATATATACTGAAAACTGGTACAGATTGGTAGTGGCGGCTCCATGATGGTATAGGTTTTGTTTAGCTGACATTCCATGGGAACCCTGCTTATATCTTAAATGGCTCTGACAGGTGATCACATCCTTTTTGACAATTTATGTTTGGTCGCTTTCAAAAAGACAATAAACCGCCACTGAATGTCTAGAGACGCCAAATTATGGCTAGAGGAACACTCATATGAGTTTGGGTTTTGCCTTTCACACCTAGGTCACCAGATCTCCATGTTACATTTACATTTATGGCATTTGGCAGACACTCTTATCCAGAGCGACTTGGAAGGTTACTGAAATTACAGGTGGTGTTAGGCATCTTGCCCAAGGACCCTTATTGGTGTAGCACAGGCTGATTGCCCAGACTGGAAATCGAACCTAGGTCTATCACATGGGAGCCCATAATGTTGCCACTGTACCACACCAACCATATGTTATTTAACACATCTGGGATGCAATGCAACATGTTGTGGAAATCCTACACTTGGGAATACACCAGAATCGTGGACCATTCTTTGGGAAGTATAGCGTTCATTGCTTACAGAATATTTCTCCCATGAGAGAACTACCAAGTATTAGACTGGTGTACCATTTTTTTCTGGTGTACATGGTGTATGCTGCTAATCAATCCAAATAACTGCAGGGCTTTGCAGTTATATAAAGCCACAGTGTGTCTTGGTGAATAAGCACTAAACATAGTGGTAATGTGGTGCAGGAAACGTGAAATATGTCAAGAATTTCAGCCACCTGATCTTACATCAGCTATGAAACTGTGACACCCAACACCTCTGAAGTGCTATCTATTTTTGAGGAAGAGCGAACTTCTGCTTTGACAACATTTTAAACCAGGTTTCACTTTTGAACTGTCTGTCTTCGCAGTCAATCAGCCTTTTGCGCTCGGAGCGTCCTTCTGCCGTGTCAGCGCATAAATGTGCTGCTCGCTGCACCACTTCTTAGTCGGTTCTCCGAGAAAGTACTTTGCCCTAGTTAGGATTACTTAACATGAGGTGTTAAAGGGTGTGAGTGTAGAGCTTTACAGAAATCCCTAATGTGGAAGCCAGAGGTGACTTCCAGAGACTTTAAGAAGAGACCTTGAGAGGGTAGTTGGTTCATTCCAGACAAATCACTTGGTGTAGAAGATTAAACAGTGCTGGAGTGTATTAGTATAAGTTCAAATGATTGGGTGAGACCTTCATGACATCATGGTCTTCGGCACCGTTCAATAGCAAGTGATTTCCAGTTGGTGAAGAGACCATTTCTTTGTCAATAAACTCAAACATTGTAAGCATTTTTACCCCTGGTAGATCCAGAACCTATACCATGATCATAGTGTCCAGGGTGTGACTAGACCCTTGACTAGATACCACATCCCATCCAGGATGTACTCCACATTCAAGGGCCAGTTTAGCTGAGTCAATTCAATTCCTTTTGGAAAGGCAGGAGGAGGTATAAAGCTAAGTTCCTTTTTTTTGTGTTAAGAATGATGATGCAAATTTATGTATCTGTTAGTGATGGTTTGCAGTATTAACCTATAAATTGGTGACGTTACCCAATGCAAAGCCGAGTTACAACCTGTTCCCAGAGCCTATCCTATCCAAGGATCCAAGAGGCATTTTACTTAAATTTGGTATTTGCTTTTTTTTTGGTATTGATTACCCAAAGCAGAGCTTATCCTTGGACCACTGGATGCAAAGTAGGACTGCCCCTGAATCAAATACCATGCTCCATCCAGCATGTGCAATTATGGCTTGCCCACCAACTAGTCAAGAGGGTAATACGGTGAACAAAAGTGGTTTATGACACAGAAGAAACATATTCTGGTTGCCTTCTTGATTATATAGTCACCTTGCACCTTACATACAAAGTACAAAGGCGTAATCACCTGGGAAAGTGGTGGGATAAAAAGAACCGCTTTTTATGCTGTGACCTTTACAATCAGCCATAATTTCCCCCCACCTTTTATACCAATCTTTCATAAACCTATGATCTTTCCTATCAGAATTAGCTAAAGGTGTAGCAGAAGCTTCTGAAGTCAGACCTGACAGATTGAAGTCAGAGTACTTGAGAGACAGACGAATAGGTGGGCAGCCGTGGCCTAGTGGTTAGGGAATCGGTCTTGCAACTGGAGGGTCATGGCTTCGATCCCCACCCAGCGCAAAACACGACTGAGGTGCCCTTGAGCAAGGCACCTAACTCCCCAGCTGCTCCACGGGCACCGTGGTTTGGGGCTGCCCCCCACCCCAGGAAAGTGTGTTCACTGCCCCCTAGTGTTCACTGGGGATATCAAGTCAAGTCAAAGAGGGATTTCTGCTCGGAAATGCAAGACAGGGCAAAAATCCTGACCGGAAGCCCTTCACCAGATATACAATTTCAGGGCTTTGCCATTCTCACCAGATCTTAATGTTATTTAACACAGCCAGGAAGCACGCTGTGGAACTCAGAAATCCTACATCGGAATACAGAATACAACAGAATTGTGGACCGTTCTGCACGAAGTATGATGTTTATTGCCTATAGAATATTTCCTCAAGCTTGAGAGTCCCGTGCTTCATGGAGAGCCGACCAAGTATATATTTTTATATTGGCACTTCAGTGTAATCCTCATAGCAGCTACAACTCTTGGAGCTGTTGCTATAGAAAATGAATCAACACCTTCTGGTCAGTCCAAATGGCTGTGGTGTAATAGTTTATATCCTTCTTCAAAAAGAAGTAAGTTGCCTGTGTGGGAGTATTTTGTACACCTAAATGACGCGAGTGGCAAAACATTTTCCTGAGCAGTCTCACTATTTATGGTATATTTTCCTACGCTGATAGCAGTTAATCACTGAGCGTCTCAGCATGTTCACATATCTGTGCCACAGCCTCGCTTTATCATTCCTAGAAAAATAAAATGAAGAAAACTCGACTCCCTGCCACCTCCATGTGCGCTTTTATGTACTGATAAATCGGGAATATTTTGACAAGGTTATCATGCCATGAGAATGTCAAACTGTAGCGGTTCACCGTGCAATGAGATGGAAGAAATGGCTTCATGCTTGGCTTCCTGTACTACTAAGAATAGACTCAGACTCTGCTGACTTACTGGAAGTGTTATCAAGGCGTTCATTGCGTTTTATGGACAGATCCACCGTTCCCGAATCTATATCCCGTTAATAATTCCTATTGCATATTTACAGCTGCGACTGACCAGCTAGCTGATGGCTAAATAAAGCTGAACCATCACTTTGCAAGCTTGTTTGAGCTTTATGTTGCCTCATCTGCAGTGATTTATGGCTTTTGCTCCTTCACAGATGAAGCACCACCTACAGCTCCACTTCTCGCAGTCTAAATAAATAGTGCACTTTGACACGTCTTCATCTCCGGGTCTATTCGGAGAAAACGTGTAAATTTTCCAAACACTGCATTTTGTTGGAGTGTATTATAGGCAGCAGTAAGCCATACAGACCGCTGTAAAATAAACGGATAAAAGGGTCTCCTATCCTTGTCTGGAAAGAAATATGTTTGTTTTTTTTTTACTATTATATATGTTTTTATATACAGTTTAACTTAGTTAGCATGGATATGTAGCAAAACAATGCTGTCCCAATGTGTGTCAAGTGTCCACATTGTATAACTCTGCCAATGATTGGTAGATTTAAACCTAGCTAACGTCCCATCAGCCCTGGTGTCTCAGTTGTTTTTGGCCCAACAAATACGATTACGCTGCACCGCCATTGGCAACCAACTTAGCCAATAGACTGTCTGAAATACTGTTGACTCAATGTCCATCCCAACATCCGGAACAGGAACTTAGACCCACTGTTAAAAGGAGAAAATCCTTGAAAAATGTTTGAAGGTTCCTCAGTTTAAAAACTGTAGACGAATCTCTTAAAGTGCTTTGAGGAACCTTCTCAGTTATATCTAAATAGAGATCCTCTATGAACCTTAATTCTAATGGGTTCTTTGAGGAACCAGATTTTATACTGAGGAATCCCAAACTTTCCTCCAGGCACCTGAGCACTGAGGAACATTTGAGTTCTCGGAGGAGCCCCTAAGTTGGAGTAACCTTGGAGGTTCTTCAAGAAACTACTCATTTTTACAGTGCATGAGTGTAAAGTATCAAATAATGACAACAACTTAATGAGGTGGCAAAGTTAAGAACTGTCGCTTTGAGATGATTCTACTACTGGGTTATCCATCAATAGCATCTGTCAAAGGGTGGGATTAATCATGCAGCATGGTAACAGACAGTTTTCAAAATTGATGTGTTGGAAACAGGACAAAAAGGACAAATGGATCTGAGAACCTTTACCAAGCAACTGTAATGGCTAGACGACTGTGTCACGGTATTTCCAAAATAGTAGGTTTTTTTGCAGTGTGTCCCAGAATGCTGTGGTTAGTACAAGCCAAAAGAGACCCAAGGAAGGGCAACCAGTGAACCACCAACAGGGTCATGGGTGCCCAAGGCTCACTGATGTGTTTTTGAGCAGTGAAGGCTGGCCTGTCTGGCCCAATCCACAGGCAGATCTGTTGCTAACACCTTGGTGCCAGATACCACAGCACACATTCAGAGCTTTTGTGGAGGCCATGCCTGGCCAGGTCAGAGCTGTTTTGGTGGGTTTAATATAGGACTCATTGGTGTACATGCAATTTACTTCTTGATCATTTCTTAATTCTAGTCATGAATCGAATAAACCTTATCCAACACAGTTCAAACTTCTGTAAACAATGTGACATTTCCTAGACTTAAAGCTGAGGTACAGATGGACAAATCTAATTTCCTGGTGCTGAAAATCCGACGGTTGCTTCTAAGTGAATACTTAAGCAATTAATTTTACTAAAGCCAACATGGCTCCTTTTTCCAGCCTTATCGCCATCGAACCCGATCCCAAAAGCTGACCTAATGTAAAGTGATAACGTGTAAAAGCAGCATCAAAAAAACTCCATCTGCATTTCATCTCATTTTCTGGTGCCTTCATCAAAAGCATCCGAGGCCTTTTAATCAAATTTCAGCCAACTTCACAGCACCCGGTCTAGACGCATCGATCGCCCGACCACGTCGTTTATTTCAAGCCACCTCGGCTCGTGCATTCTGCCTGCGTGGCAGTGACTCATTCGTTTATGAGGTGCTTATGAAATGGAATGAGAAACGCGATCAGAGACCTGTGGGTAATGTTAGAAATCTTCATTCATTATAATTCGAACGTGATCCATGGCGGTGTCTGAGAGGCTGCGAGATCGTCTGCTGCCTACTGTGTTTCCAGTAGGATGAGGTTCTTCATGGTTACAGCAGCACCTTTCAAGTGAGATCGTTCATGGAAGCAAGGCTGGGTGTTGGGCATGAGCTAGTTTTGGAAATCTGTTATCTGTAGTGATCAGGATTAGGATGACGAGGTTGAGAAGACCCTCGGTGGGTGTATCAACTGGAACGAGTTATTTCAAACAGCTAGTGGTTGAAGATGTATGGTTCCATCCAGAGCACCCAGCGATCATCCGAAGACTCAATACAGTCCTGTATTAATGCTGCGCTAATTGGTGAGTGTAAATAGCAGGTGTTAGATGAGAACTTTTGATATAATGACAGTCTAATTAGCCATCTGGTGACAGTCACTAGAAACTCCTTCATGACTGCATCTCCTATCGGCATCAGTGAACCCACACTTTTTTCCTTATGGGGCTAGGAACCGAGTTCTTTTAGCCGTTGGGAGTTTGCATGGTTTTGGTCTTGTCTTTTAAGCCTCGTATCTTTGTCTTGCAGCCATCTGAGGCTTGTGAACTCCTTGTGTGCATTCCTGGATCATTTCAGTACAGTTTTTTCGACAAATTCATTTTGTAAATTGGTGATAGACGGGTTGAGACATTCCACCAAACAAGTATTATGAAGAAAGAACTGAAGGTTTAGGAAAGGAAAGAACTCCTTTTTCTCCTGGTACAAAAAAAAACAACTGGTGGCTCTATAATGTTGTGGGATTTGTTTAGCTGGCATTCGATAGGACCCCTGGTACATCTACACACATCTCAGACAGGTGAAAACTGTGTGTCTTAGACTCCTTTCATTGGTTTTTGACTAAGATTGTGGATTGTCGTATTAGAACAGGTCATGCACTTGTGTCCGAGGCAAACACACCCAGCACCATGTGTCATATTTTATGGGTACACCCTAATTTTTTTATGATCGGCGTTGCTGTAAATGCAGTGTAGAGTTTTGTGGCTAAAACTGTGCCAATGATTCTTTCATGGTTGACGCAGCCTTCCTGTGAACATCTGATCCGTGTGGGTTGTGGTGGAGAGACAGAAAACAGTCCGACTGTGAGGGCGAGAAAGACAGATGGGCCAGAGACGGCCGATCGACACACAGAGAGAGCGAGAGAGATGATGATGTTAAAGTATGAGCTGATAAAATGTTGAAAACTAATAAAAACGAAGCCTCACAGAAAGATTTAAATTAGCAAGACCTTAACTTGACAGTACCCCCTGCTGCACAGTAGACCAAAAACAACAAGTTTAGCTCTTTGAGGAATCTCAAAAAAGAATCGAGAAGTCTAAGTGATCTGATCGGGTTGCCAGGTTTGAGATTTTACCCCACATACTGCTTTTGAACCACTTTTTTGTGTTATATAAGTGCATTTGATTGTACCTTCAAGAAATGGTCATATTGGTAAACGATACACTGACCTGCCAGACAATTACCAGCCTAATACTTGGTAGGTCCTCCAATAAGCATGGACTCCCTGCAAAAGGGTTCCAAAATTCTGTTGGGGGGTCCCAGGCATAGGATTTCTGTGTCCCACAGTACTTTGCATGCCATCTCAGATGTGTTCTGGGTAACAGCAAAACCCCAAACTCCAAAGATAAGTGTTCCTCTAACCATAATTTGGTGTCTCTAGGGCATGTGTGGTGGTGCATTGTCCAGACTGAATGCATAATGCATACCAAGGAATGCCAGCTTAACAAATCATACCATTATGGAACCACCATATTTTACTTTCTCCATTCGGTACATATGTATGTTTTCTGGCACTTCAGTGTATTTCCTATGTAAGGATCTTTCTGAGGGACATCATCAGGTTCCTGTGGGTTCTCCAGGCTCCTTGCGGTGGAAATGTGACGTGAATTGGAAAGCATTGCAAGATTCCCATCCAGGTTGTATTCCCGCTTCATTCCCAGTGTTCACGGCAACCATGGCCAGGAAGCACTCAGTAAAGATATATAAGCAAATATGAATATTTATTTATTTATTCAAGTGCAAACTATTGGACTTGTTTCATCATGTTCTCTGCAAACTACCTGAGCTTACAGATACACCATGGCATGACCAGCCATATTGTGGGGGGGGGGGAGTTGTCATGGGATGAAAGCCCCTTCTACAAAGAGGGGCATCTTTAGGATTTAGACCTGGCAACCGCATCGAACTGGATACAGACTGTCAAAATGTCTTCGTTTTTGTATATAATTAACATTATTCTGTCCCTCACTGTATTTGTCATTGATCATTGGACTGTTCGATCTGATTATACATCACCGTATGATGCTTAAGCCACACCCCTCATCATGAATTCATACAGACCCCGCCCCCTTTTTTACCACCAAGAATGCTGTGGAGTTGTAATCTCCTGCATCACTGTTGTGACAGAGCGAGAGACAAAGACAGACGTGGCATAAGGCAGACAGACAGAAACAGACAGATGGACAGAGACAGCTGACAGAGTGATCGAGAGTGAGAACTAGGTGCTGAATAAGAAAGAGAGAGTGATTGAAATCTCCCATGATAATGTGTGAAAAGGTGTGTGCGTGTGTGTGTGTCAGAGAGAGAGAGAGAGAGAGAGAGAGAGAGAGAGAGAGAGAGAGAGAGGTTTCCTGTTTGGCTTACACTGCACTGTGAAGTAAACTCTACTGAGAGCGATGAGGTCATCCGTGTCTGCAGCAGTTCGTATACTTTGTGGGTGTGTATGTGTGTTTGTGTGTGTGTGTGTGTGTGTGTGTGTGTGTGTGTGTGTGTGTGTGTGTGTTTGTGTGTAGGAAATCACAGATTCCCTAATGTTTAGGACGTCTCCTTGCTCCAGTCCTCGTCTGGCTGCCCCACACTGAGAGATTAATTATAACTCACAGTGGGAAGGTCATCAGCTCCATTGACTTGCATTTACGTCACATACCTGTGTGTGTGTGTGTGTGTGTGTGTGTGTGTGAGAGAGAGAGAGAGAGAGAGAGAGAGAGAGAGAGAGGAAAGTGACATTGGTGATGCATCACTTGTTTACTTTTGTTTAGTCACCTTTAATAACAATGAGAAATAGAATTTAAATAAATTATAATTAAATATATATTAAATAGACAAATACAATCAGTTGAACCAATTCAAGAAAAGTATTAATAATAACAGAATAGTGACATCTATAGGATTGACAAGGATAAAACATTAAAATGCTACGTAACTGATAAATTAACAGAATTATATATGTAGAATATAGGTATAAACATAAACATATAAAATATATAAATCGTACACACCAATTATTTCATCAATTATTCATCAACCAAACCCCAGGCAAAAACCAAACACATACATTAAAAAAATTGTAAATAAAAAAATGTTTTTTGTTGTTTTTTATTAAATACTTTAATAAATAAACTACAGGAACACTATAGGAATTATATAATACTATATAATATAATAATTTATTAATAATATAATTTTATTATACACACACATAGAATGTTGATAAAATAATACAAAATCATTAATCATAAATAATGATGCCAATGCAAAGTAACCACAGTAAATATACAAGTATAAACAACAAACAAAATAAATTAATTAATCAATAAATAAAATAAACTAGAGAATAAACTGTTAAATTAAATAAAGTCTTTAATGCGTTATACAATTATAATAACATAATGATGACAAAATGCAAAGAATAAACACAAGAAAAAAAAAAATCATCAAAACGTCAGACTAAGTAAAACAATTATTTATTTAATTATTGTATTATTTAATTTATTATTATTGATTGAAGTAATAATAAAAACACGTACATGTAAAAACACACAGATAATATATACATAACATAAGGTGACCCACAGCACAGTGTACATTTCCCAGCATGCTCCATCGCCATAGCTTTCACCTGCAGCCTGGACAGTAATCCAGCGGCGTCACTTTATTTGCTCTCAATTCCCCAAAGAGACTTTTAATTGCTTCATTAACCTTTCAGCTGGAATCAGTTGGAGAAAATGTGTCTTTACTGCACACAGAGAACTACTGAGGACCTAACACTAACCTTGTATTTTAATCTTAGACATCTGTTCATCCATATATCTGTCTGTCTCTCTATCTGTGGGCAAAAGTATTGGGACGTTTAATAGTTAAATTCAGGGGTTTCGTTGAGTCTTGTTGATACAGGTGTATAAAATCAAGCACATAGTCATGTAATCTGCCTTTACAGAAGAACAGGTCGCCCTGAAGAGCTCAGTGAATTAGAGTGTGGTCACATGGTGTATAAAAGTTATCAATGCTCAGCTAACTGGAGTGTTCCTAACCTGCCTTGGCATTAACATCAACACAAAAACATGGATTTCCATGGCCAAGCCTGACATCACCAAGCGTTGAACGAAGTGGTGTAAAGCACATCGCCTCTGGACTCTTTATCTGAGGGTCTGGTGGACTAGTCTAGGTTTGGTGAATGCCAGGAGAACCTTACCTGCCTGACTGCATTGTGCCAGCTGTAAGAAGGAGGGATAACACTGTGGAGTTGTTTTTTAGGCATTAGCCCAGGCCCCTTGTTTACATTGAAGGGAAATCTTAATGCTTCACCATACCAGAACCTTTTGGTCACTTGTATCCTGAGAACAGTCTGGTGAAGACCATTATTTTGTTCCAGCAAGTTCCGTGAAGGCATGGTTGGATGAGTTTGGTGGGGAAGAACTTGACTGGCCCACACAGAGACCTGACCTGAATGCTAACTCCTTTGGGGTAAACTAGAACAGAGATTGTGAAGCCAGATCCTCTTGTTCAGCATCAGTGTCTTGACCTCAAAAATGCTGGATGAATAGGCAAAAATGTCAGAATCTTGAAGAAGAGACGCTGTTAAAGCTGAAAGGGACCAACCTTATATTACTGCCTATGAATTAAGAATATGGAGAAAATACAGTCGCTTAAGGAAGGTTGGACGTGTCATACTCGTCTTCTGAGATGCTTTTCAGCTCACCGCGGTTGTAAAGAGTGATTATTTGTAGTTAGAATAGACTTCCCGTCCGCTGAAACCGATCTGGACTTCATCACATCACTCTGTTTTCCTCCTGACTCATTGCCTGTTTGTGCTGATTGTGGAAGTCTGTACGTGCGGTTTGTCAGGCGAGGTCTTCTGGGGCGACACAAAGACAGGCAGGAGGGCACAAAGAGCGAGTTCCCCGCGGAGGGCACGTCAGTCCGGCAAGTGCACAAAGGACGAGTGGAGAGAAAACTGCACATCAGATTTTATCTGGGACAGAAACATCCCATGAGAGAGAGAGAGAAAGCAAGAAAGAAAACACGAGGGAGATTTTAGACAGCGGGTGAAAATAAAGGAGAAAGTGGGAGAAAAAATTAGGGATGGCTGAAAGAAAAAGAAGAAAGGCATGGCATAGGGAAAGGAGATGGATGGAGAGAAAGGTAGAGGAAAGATGATGGGGAGAAGGAAAGATAGAGGAGGATAGGGGAAGAAGGAAAAAGGAGTAGAAATAAAATGGTGTGGGGGGGGGGGTAACAGACACCGCCAGAGACAAGAAGCAAGAAGAACGGGAGGAAAGGAGACATGTTTTAGGGAAGAGAGACGTGAGACTGAAAAGAGAGTGAGAGAATTGGTAAGGCTGAGAATGATGGATAGGGAGAAAACGAATGGCAGTGCGAGAGGGGAATTGAAATAGCAAGAGCAAGATAAAAAAGAAAGGAAACAGAAAAGGGGATGGAGGAGGTGTGTTGAGGGGAAGAGGAAGGAGAGAAAGAAAGTGATGGAGAAAGAGATATTTAAACGAAAAAAAGTAATTCATCCTCATAAACAGAGCATAGAATGTCCGTCTGCGCTCAGGTTAAACAAAATTCATAGAAATAAATAAATTAATTAATTAATAATAAAAAAAAAAACGAGCCTTCTTGGGTGTCACACCCATTCATTCTGTTCCGTCTGGACAACCATTCAGCTAGCTTAGCCTGTCCCAACAAAAAAAATCTCCAAATCAAGTCTTTCTTTGTACAGTTTTATACATTGGTCCAAACATATTTTCAGTTGACGCTACACCAAACCCACTGAACCATGTTCGTAACAATGACAATGTAGCAGTCAGCCTGGTACAATGTAACAACAGATTCTCAACGGTTTCCTCATGACCATGAAAAACACATTTGATGCTAACACTGGGGTTGAAGTGTGCCGCATGTCTGTTCATGGCTACATCCCCATGCCAATGCAAATCAGCTTTCCGATTCTCACTGAGTAGTAATACAGGGTTCTCCAGCATCCTTGTAGGAAAGAGCCTGGGACCAACAAATCTGACCACCGTAAATCTTTTACTTCCAACTAAGATCCTTGTGTGTGACATCTTAACACAGTCTCATACAAGGTGCAGTTTGTGGCAGCTTCCATTGATGCTGACCTGTGGTGTCTTAAAAGTGAGAAGAGAACCTTTTTGGCCTCCTGATAATCCAGAGCTGCTGCAGTGATTGGTACGGATGGAAGATCAGACTGGTCCCCAAGAGAGCCACATGCCAGAAGCTCTCTTAACAGGGAAGAGAGTGCAGAAACTACCTCTCCCATCAACCCCATCCACCAAACGACTAGACTCTATACCAGTTCATTAGCTGACTTCCAGTTTCCGTCCACCAATTGTGGTAATTCCAACTTTTTTAAGAAAAACCCTTTCAAACAAATTGTGATGCCGAGGATGTTGTTTGAGGGAGTGGTTTATAAAACAAGGGCTCCTGTTCAACCAGTGTAAAAGGCGTGTAAAAGGTGTGTTTGTCCTGTCCACATGCAATACATCCGGACAAACTGATAAAATGATGACGTGTTCTGACACATCCATCTCACGTACACACAACCTGAACAGATGCCTGTCATAGCCCATGCCTGCCAGACACTGTAGAAGTGCTCAAACTGTACCAGTCCACGCCACTCCATACATCAGCCTCTGCACCACTTGTAGCCGAGTTTTTATGCGGCTCGACAAATCAGTGAGGTCCTTTCCCATTTCCTGCAGTGGTAAATGGAGCACGGTTGTTGGAGTCCAGCGATGTCTGGATCAAAAAAAGTTTCGGTCTGGAGGATCCATAACAATCAGGTGATGCCAAAACATAGAGGCCACAAGATTATTGACCCCCTTCCCCTATAGGACACCTGTGGCAGGATCCAAGTCCACTTAGACCTCCTAGTACGGACCTTTTCCACTAGACCGTCCCAGTTTTTTCTCCTGAAACCAGGATGTACCTAGTAATACCCCCCAGATATTTCAGGCCCGCTCTGCCCCACCTCAAGTTCCTAGATAAAAACAGGGCAGCTGTTTAGCCTCTGCTCTGCTGAAAAACGTTCACATTTGCCCCAGTTAACTCGGACTGAAGAGGCTTTGGCACAAATTTCAACACTACGAATAAAAGTTCAAACATCATCTTGATCTTGTTATAACAGTCAAGATGACAGCGAATGCGGATAAGACCACCCTCTTCTGCAAAACTCCTGGCATTTTGACCCTCAGCCTGCACAACAAAGGTTTAATAGTTGTCTATATAGTTGTCCAGACAGAAGGCAACCTTGCCTGATTCTTTTACCCATACGGATAGGTGCACTAAGACCACCTCCAACCTTCAGCAGGAAAGAAGCAAATCTCTCAGTGTCTGGTGATTCGATTCTAATTTTTGAGGTGATGATTCGATTCAGAAGCGATTTTCGATTCAGGAATGATTTTTCTATTCACATGGTTTATAAATTTTGAATCCAAGTCCACTCAGACAGCCTGGTACGCACCGTTTCCATTGACTATTCCAGTTTTTCTCATGAAACCTGGATGTACCTAGGAATACCCCCCAGATATTTCAGGCCCGCTCTGCCCCACCTCAAGTTCCTAGATCAAAACAGGGCAGCTGTTTAGCCTCTGCTCTGCTAAAAAAGGTTCAACAAAGGTTCAGTAGCTAAACTATATAGTTGTTCAGACAGAGGGCAACCTTACCTATTTTTATATTCACATGGTTCATTAATTTTGTTTAAATTACGTGGTTGACAAGATGAAACGTTTATTTAAAACAGTACTTTTAGGTTATTTACTTTACCAAATCTTTTTGCATAATTTTATATTTATACCAAAAAATAGAATTGCGATAAAAATTCTGTAACTTAAATAACCAGTATACGGTTCACTTAGCTGTCTGACTTTTTCATAAATCAAATAATAAAAAACAAATCTATCAATGAACAAATAAGTCAAAGTATATGAATACAAAAGTAATAGTGCATAGTGCATTACTGTGTTTATATTTTATATAATTTTCTCTGAATTGAGTCTGCTAACAAGGGAGCTGTGCTAACTAAAGGGGTTGGACAATGAAACTGAAACACCTGGTTTTAGACCACAATCATTTATTAGTATGGTGTAGGGCCTCCTTTTGCAGCCAATACAGCATCAATTCGTCTTGGGAATGACATATACAAGTCCTGCACAGTGGTCAGAGGGATTTTAAGCCATTCTTCTTGCAGGAT
>JAOVVF010000039.1:1863059-1875197 GCA_028565595.1 Duopalatinus emarginatus | reverse complement strand
TTACAAATAATTGAATGAGTAATAATATTTTATAAGCTACATTTTATTGAAAATGTTTTATTTTATTTCATTTTTAATTTAATCATTCATGTTTATTTTTGCAAGCATGCTACAAAAAAAAAAGAAAAAAACAACAACAACAACAAAAAAAAACATCTGATGTGACTTTTTAATAGTGGTTACAGACTGCAGTCTAGTATATGAGACCAGTAGATGATATGCTGTATGTTATACTTGAGAAAAAAACTTTGTTATGATTTATTTTACATCAGTTGACCTACATTACTACATCTGTAGAACAATTAGAGAACAGAAAAGCGAGTGGTGAGCGTGAGTGCAAACATGCAACCTTGATTTGATTCAAATGGCTGTCAACTGGGTGTAAAACTCTGACATTTTCACACTTTTAATCAATGTGGATTGGGTTTAAAAGGGTGCTATCAAAGGCCGTAATGAAAAGTAGGCTGGCAAAGGATGAGAAATTAATTTTCAGTTTCCGTCCCCTTTCATCCTCTCTGCCTGCGACGCTTTCAGAGCACCACGACCCCCGAGACTCTGCTGTAATTCAGTCTTTACTGGTTATTTGGCCTTTCAGACAGTTTTGTCAGCGCCGACACTGCCAATTTCCACTCGTGACTGACAGCAGACCTTCTGGCAGCTTCACTTCAGGTGTGTGTCCTGCTGGTCAGCCCACTGGGAGCACAGGGAAGGAATAAAAGCAGGAATAAAAGGCACCAGGAATAAAAGCACACATGCTGCCATTTGGCCATTAGGGGGAATTCAGTTAGAGGGTGATGAGTGGTTAGGAATTGAATCAGTCCTCCAACAGTCAGTCACCCACAGACCGGGGCAATTTCAGCTTCATGATTCAGTTACAGTGAAAAAGTCTTTCTTCATACCTGTCGACTGTTTTTTTTTTTTTTTTTTTTTACAAAAAAAAGGGAAAAAAACGAATAAGGTTTTAATGCAAGACGTGTGTAGGGATGAAAACTAGTGATTATTATTCTGTGAAATTTATTTATTTATTATTTTTTTATATAGAATGGCATCTCTAAAATCCATTTGCATTTACATTTTATCTTTGCTTTTTTGTTTGCTTATCTAATAATCTTTTCATTATTCTACTAATCTTTTTATTTTTCTTGTTTTCTGTCTTATATAAAATATATTTTTAAATCATTTTTTTTTTAATTTCACTTACATTTATACATTTTATCCAGTCTTTGGTTTATTTGTGTATGTTCATTTAATAATCTTTATTGAACTGGTTATTTATTTGTAGTTTTTATTATTTACATTTATATTATTTTTCGGATTTTTAAAAAAAAACATTTGTTTCTACGATTTCTCTCTTTTAAGGATTTCGCTCTCTCTCTCTCTCTCTCTCTCTCTCTCTCTCTCTCTCTCTCTGTCTATCGATCTATCTGTCAGATATTAAGTTCAGTGATTGGCTCACACCCGTATAAAACTTTTCTCTCTCCATTGATTCCGCCTTAAGCTATGCAATACAACTGCATGAACACTGAAATTTACAAAGTTACAGGCAGTTAGGAAAAAAGTCCTTGAAAAAGTAGGCGGAGCCTGTGAACTACAAAGTGTTTCGCTTTTATGACATACAAATTAGGGATTACAAGAAAAAAAAATATCATAAAATTATTGTAAGAAATGCAATACAACAGCCCCAGCTGTGGTTAAGGAACCAGCCTCGTTACCCCACGACTGACCAGACACATCTGAGCAAGGCACCATGTATAGCATTTGCCCACTGCTCTGGGCACGTGTGCTCATTGCCCCCTAGTGTGTGTAGGTTTCACTGCACGGATAGGTTAAATGTTGAAGCCGAGTTCCTCAGTGCACAAGCACAGTGGTCAATGAGTGGTTGGCGTTGTTATTTTTTTTTACTAGCACAGCAAACCTGTAACTAGAGTCAGATTTAGATCCTGTATGTTGTTATGAATTTGTTGTACGGTTATTTGTGTTAAATTATCACACTGCCCGGTTCACCTGCAGGTCAGTTTTAAGTCGTGTCCACAATGTCCACAATATGATGATAATATAATACAGAATCAGAGCTTCTGTTATAGGGGCTGTTATAGAAATCCACTCTTTCCACTTTTCGACCAATCAGAATTGAGTATTCAGGTAAAGCTTTACAGCATATGTGCTTTTGGGCTGATGTTTCTGTAATAAAGCATGTGACCCGCTCATTGTGTGTTTTGCGTTAGGCTATGTACGACTTTCTACATAGTTGCATTGCCGGAAGATTTGAAGTGACCCACGACGGATGTTGACTCGAGTCTCTAATCCGTTTTGCCGAGAGCTGTTTCGGCTTAATCAATCGACTTACTGTAGCATAACAGAAGCGTTTCGTATACGCTCCGGGCTGCACCTATGATTTATTACAACTATTTCGTTTACGAGTGGATTTCACAGTTGGTGTATTTTGCTAACGCTTAGAAACATCTTGTTGTGCGTGAACGTGTAGCTGTGTTATGTCTACAGAGTTTGTTTGGGCAGAATCGTCACACGAGGAAAACATCAACTCGGGCCAAGCTATCGATGTGGCAAGTCTGGTATTTTTCCTTGAATCACTCCGTAACATCACTGTACTCTGAATTTCTCTCTGTTCTTTGCTCTGATTGGCTCGGAGCCTGATGCTTCCAGCTATAAGCAGACTTTCAGTATCTGTCGATTTAGCCTGTGAACAAACTAGTCGTTCAAAACAATGTACTTAAAAAGAACAGCAAGCGAATAAATAAATAAATAAATACAATAAGAATTGGCCATTGTGCTGTTGGCTGGACTCACAGTTTGAGCGAGCACTGCCTGTAGTCCAGTAATATCGCCTCTCTAAGGTAACAAAATCACTCAATAAGCCGTGCTGTCAGGTGTAAATTACGTGTGAGACGTGTGAGAACACCCATAACAAGTTCAGAAATAAGTCTAACATTAGCGAGACTGCAGAGAGGAAACAGATAATGGCTGCGAAGCGGTGAAAAACACCCAGCACTCGTCTGAGAACGACACGGATGCTGTAATTACTGGTCTGTTTCTTGCTGTATATCTTGGTTCGACTCGCTGACCTTGGTAGCCATTAGCGGGATAATGTTGCTGAATAGGCTGCGGGATTACAGAACAGACATCATCATGCATCCGTCATTAAAAGATGGTAAACCTCCATTAGTCTGAAACACCTACAGAATTGCTTCAGGTTCTGGGCACCAGGGAAGTATTTTATCTTAATCTCACTTGAAAAAGTATAAAAAGTCTTTGAATCATTTGCTTGGATAGATCTCAGAATCCTCAGATAACTTCACATGCATTATTATATTATATTATATTATATTTTATCCCAGCACTGTTAAATTCTCAAATCTGATTGGTCAAAAGGTGTTGATTAAATCGCAGGCTGCAGGTTTACAGGTTTGTGTAAACATTGTGATAGCTTTTCTATGAAGAACAGTAACTAGCTTGATTGTAGACATTCCACCACATTTCTGTAGCATTACTCTGTATACAGTGAGTCTAAAGTCATAGGACACTTGAGAATCTTCCCAATCGGAAAAAAAACTTGCCCTTGATCCAAAATGGCGGCTTTCAAGATGGCGGCCATGTTTTAGACAGAGGCTGCGTCCGAAATCACGTACTTCTGTACTGAACTGTATGCGAAAGCAGTACGCAGGCATGACTAGTGTGTCCGAATGTGCAGTATGCATCAAGCAGTACACGAAAAGTTCCCGGATGAACTATTCCATAATGCAATTTGAGCAGCGCAGATGTTTAGAACTGAAGAGGAGCAGTATAAAAGTATTTTTATTTTAATTATTTCTGTATTAATAATTTCTTTGGAGATAAAAGAATATAAATATAAGGTTAAAAAAGTACATTTGGGGATTAAATAAAAGGCTGTGATGTGACGTTATGTGTCACATGACATTGGTAAGATGGCAGATCTAGGGTGTCTGAGGCTGTGTGTACTGCTCGCTCGCATACTGGAATTGCGTCATGCTTTAATGGTAAACCAGTGCACATTGCTTCAAATTCAGTATGTACTGCTTGATTTCGGATGCAGCCATGGTCTAAAGGCAACCTCACCCATTACTCACTGGGGTATTCAGATAAACTAAAAAAAAAAATAGTAAAATGTGCTTAAAAACTTGCAATTTTCTGCATTTTTTAAAGTAAATTAAATTTCAGATAAATTGAAGTAACTTTAAGTCGGTTTGGTTTTAAGACTTAAATGTTAAATAGATAAAACAATTGAACTGAACTTCAATCAGTTCTTTCTTTCAGTAAACTTTACCTAATTTTTGCATACAATATTACTTAACATTTTTCAAATCAACCCAATCATGTATTTTTACTAAAATAATTTATGATACAAAATGTATTATAATTCTGGTAAAATTTAAATATTTTTAGCTTAAAAAAAATCCAAATATTTACAAAATCTCAAAGATTAACCCTAACCCTAACCCTAGTAAACAACTGACTTCACACGAGTGACATGTAATACATTTCTTTGTATTAATATAATATAATATAATATAATATAATATAATATAATATAATATAATATAATATAATAGAGGGCAAACAGTGCATCAAGTTTAAAAAAAAAAAAAAAAGTTTGTTTATTTTTTTTTTGTTTTACTGAAAAAAAGTGCAGTAACTTTAAAAAAAAAATTGCAAGTTTGACAAAAATATATGAAAATAAAACACATACTGAGTCTGAATAAATTAATGCATTTATTTTCATTTAGGAAAGTGCATTAATTTAGAAAATGGACATCGCTAAATCTGAAAACACACAGAACCAACTGCTAAGTCTTTGGACTAAGGAGCAATAAACACTCATTTATATTCCTTGTTTTTTTGAACATGAGCGCTTATTCATGTAGCTAAAGGTCAACACTGCAGAGTTCAAATAATCAAACTGTATTCGCTGCTGTTGTGTTACTGAAACAGTTGAATAACAACTAGTTAATGTGTAACTTACGCGGACCTTGGCTAACTTTGGACCAACCGCTGCCTCCCTCGCTCTTCTCTTCAACGCCTCAACCGTTCATTTGTGCATTCGTGCAATTAAGCTGGATTTTAGTAAAAATACTTATTTATTCCTCGTTTTCTCAGAAGCTACAAAACATTTGAATGAATGGAGTATATTGAGTAAACCGTACACTTTACATTTTAATTAACAATTTACTAGCGTAAATTAAATCATAGTCAGATGATTACCCTTGAGGGTAAAACCACACTGATAGAGGACAAGCCCAGTCTTTTTTTTTTTTCTTTTTTTTTTTTTCCAGAAAAAGAATTTTTAACCGAGTCATTTTTTATTCCATGGCCATAACCTGGAGAGATTTTTACCCCAACACTGATGTGCTGTAAACTACTTTCCCCCCCTTCACCTCCGCTACATTAGTCTGAAACATAAAAGACAAAGTAGACAGAGAACAAAATATCCATATCCATGTAAAATGTCCCTGAACTGAATGGCAGGTGAATTCCTGGCTTTGAAATCTGAAAAAAAAAAAAAAAAAAAAAAAAATTCACCTCTGGTGTTTGTTGGCCAACATATAAGTATATGGCCAACTTTTCTATAAGTTAAATGCGAATGGGCTTGTCACTGTGGTGTGGTTGGTGATATCCAGGTGTCGTTAACAGGACGAGATGTTCGCAGCAGCCAGCATCAGGACAACGGATCATTTCCACCTGCTTTAACTGCAAAGGAACGTCCTCTGCCAGTCTTCGGGCAATGACGGTAGCTTTTTTGTCCATCTTTGCACATCTGCCCGCCGCCGGGCCCATTTAACATTTACAGCATGTAGGAGATCCATAAAGCAAAAACCAATGACACAGTACACTTCCTACTGTCCCTTTGAAAGGATTTGTTGTAACAAAACAAAACCTGGCTTTAAACCTTCACCTTTTGGGCCAGCTTGTGCTTTTCATTCCATCGTTTCATCCGATCCTGTTCTCTGTAATGGCACTCTCTAAACCGAAAGCTCATGACCAGGCAGTTACTAAGGATGAATACATAAATGAATGAGAGATGTTTATGTCAAAATATTTTGCCTAATTTTGATCCAGCAGCAAAAATAAAGTGCCACTTGTTGCTATCTAGACCGGTTTTGTGCCTCGGATATTCATTGCCGTATTCGTATTGTGGGCGTGGCCTAAACCAGAAGTTTTGCTTGGTTTTTAGAGCAGTCATTGAAACATGAAACATTTCTACCAGTTTTAGCGTTGTAGCATTTCTGCCTAACTGTGCACATCTGGATCATAAATCAAAAACATATGATGTGCTTCCGACGGTCCCTTTGAAAATGTATGATGTTGTAACAAAATGAACCTGGCGTTAAAACCGGGACCTTTTTGGCCAGCTTGTGCTTTTCATCCCATCCTCTTAGGCATTGTTGACTTGCGAGATTTGGCTCTTTATAAAAGCAGAACGGTGTTCGCCTCTGTCGATATGAGGACTTAAATCTTTAATTGCTGCCTTGCATTATTTCCCAGATTTTTTTTCCATAGAGCTTTCCACAGTACAGATTTTCTCCTTTTTTTTTAGCACAGACACCAGTAGCATAAACAGTAGCAAGCAAGCAAGGGCAAAATAAACAAGTAATAGATAGATAAATAAATAAATATATAAATAAATAAGTAAATAAGCTCTCGCTCAAACAGATGGGGCTGAAACAGAAAGAAACTCATCAAACAGAGCTCAATATTCTGTAATTATTTTTTTTTATATGAAATAGTCAGAGAAGTTTAATTTATATAAGAATCAAGCAATTAAATCAGTGTAATTTGCGGAGACGTCTGGTCTAAGATGCCACATGATAGTCTTCACTTACTGTGGAACCCGGTTTAGCCAATTCAATTAGAATTTAAAGAAATAACCTGCAAATTAATTCCATTTTTTTCCCATCCGCTCTTTATCTTAAGGTTTGTCCTAATACTTAATGGACTGCAGTAAATTTAATTACCCAATATCCTGATTGAATTGAGTCATCGTCAGGGGAAGCAGGAGGTTCGGCAATTACCTTTTCACAACAAAGAGGGAATAATAGGCGAAGGTTTGGAAGCGTTGAGGATAAAAACCATATTTGAGGTTTAATTAGGAGCCGGTAGTGTTGCAGCCTTGAGGGGTCGATCCTCAGTGGAGGTTTATAAATCCAGGTGGTTTGTATAGCAGATTTCCAGGTTCTTTGCACAAAGACATGCCAGTCGGCGGATTATTCGTTTATTTATTTATTTTACAAAATGGATAAGTCAAATTAAAAAGTGAACAGAATGTTGCAACATCCAAATTTCCTGAAGATCATGAGAAAAAGAAACGCAAGTTTACTAATTATTTATTTTTTTTCTCTCAGTGATGGTTTATTTATTTATTTATTTATTTATTTATTTATTTACTTACTGCACATTAGCCTTTCATTACAACATCTTTATATTCATGTGGAATATCAAGTGGCAGGAATGACAGCTGGCATGCGATGCTGAATAAGGACTTATCCGGGCGCTTGTTTGTGTGTGTGATCTAGAATGGCAGGCGTCAGCTGCTTGTCACAGTGGGTGGCTTAGTGCTGGAGGCAGGTATGAAAGTAACCATTCCCTTATCACTGAGGGATCGTTCACACCAGGCGTTTTACACTCTCTCTTCCTCTCTTAGTGCTGGAACGTGTACAAGTTGGCCTGAAAAAGAAAGGATTACATAGAGATACACGAGTCCCTGTGTAGCTTTTGGCACAGGGAGGGATTCTCTATCTCTCTCTGTAAGCGTGGGCATCTGTCAGGGCTGGAGCGAGCAAGAACCCATCGCTGGAGTTTACTCCTTTGAGCTTTAAACTAACAGCGGCCAGATGGAGTCTGAATTCTGCATCAGCCTGGACCGCATTAATGCCACCAACAATACACACTGATCTGAGACATCTCTCTTTCTCTCACAACCTTGTCTGCCCAGGCAACTTATTCCTCTAATGACACTGTAACATCTTTTACATAAAGAATTATCAATCTGTCAATTTCCAATCATTTTCCTTCCCGTTCCTTTGCTGTCCCTTCTTGTCTCTCTTCTCATCTTTCCTTATGTTTCTTCCCATCCCTATCCTTCCTTTTCCCTTTCCTACATTTCTTTTTCTTTACTTCTCTCCCCCTCTATTTCCCTTCTCTTTCCTCCCTTTCTCTTTTCTTCTCTCTCTCTCTCTCCTTCCCCTTCCTTCCCTTCCTTTCCTTTCCTTTGCTTCCCTCCTCTTTCCCCTCAATGTCCTGACCTTTCCGTCCTTTCCTTCCTTTTCCTTTCCTACATTTCCTCTTCTTTTCCTCTCTCCCCTCCTCTTTTCCTTATCTTTCTTCCCTTTCTCTTATCTTCTCCTTCTCTTGCCTTCCCTTCCCCTTGCCTTTGCTTACTTCCTCTTTCCCTTCACTGTCCTGACCTTTTCTTCCTTTTCCTTTCCTACATTTCCTCTTCTTTTCTTTTCTCCCCTTCTCTTTTCCTTATCTTTCTTCCCTTTCTCTTATCTTCTCCATCTCCTCCCTTCCCTCCTCTTTCCCTTCACGGCCCTGACCTTTCCGTTCCTTCCCATTTCCCATTTCTCTCCTTCCCTACCCTTTTCTCCCTTTCCTTCTTCTCCTTTTCCTTCCCTACCCATTCTTTCCTTTCCTTCCATCATCTTTTCCTTTTACCCTTCTCTTCCCCTATCTTTCCTTACCTGCTCTTATGCTTTACTCTCTACTCTCCTCCTCTTTCTCCCCTCTCCTTCCCTTTACATCCCTTCCGTCCTCTGTCCATTCTCTCTCAATCCCATTTTCCCCTTCCCTCTTCTTTTCTTCCTATCTCCTCTTTCCCTTCCCTCCTTTTATCATTCTCTCCCATTCCCATCCTTTCATCTTTCCTTTCTCACAACTTCCTTTCCATCCTCTTTCCATTCTCCCATATTCCCATCCTTCCCTTCCCTTATTTTTCCATTCTCTCCCATTCCCATCCTTCTCTTCCCTCCTCTTTCCTTTCTCCTTCTCACCTTTGCTTCCATTTCCTTCCTTTCCTCCCCATTCCCTTTTTCCTTCACTTTCCTTCTCTTACCATATTTTCTCAACTATTCCCTTCCCCTTTCCCTGCTCTTCCCTTTCCACCAAAAGCTTGCTTACTTAAGTAGCTATGTATATGTAGTTTACTGATCCTTCAGAGTGGTTAACCTATGGTAAGTAAACAGCTGTGGAGAAGGGGGGGGGGGGTAACACTGAGGCACTGAGGTGGCAGTTAGTAAGTAAGTTTTATTCATATAGCACATTTAACACCACCGACCAAATTTCTGTACAAAGGGAACAAAAAATATAGAAAACATGGAGATAACTTAAAATATGAACATGAAATAAATATATATAATCATGAAGCCAAGATCAAAAGACAAGTTTTAAGTCTGGACTTAAATACTGAAGCTTTGTTGCTATGGTAATCCACAGGATGCTCAGTCTGGAGTATACCAAACAGTCGTTATGGAGCAACTTGATCCTGAGGTTGTAGACTCAACCGCTGTCTGTGATCATATACGTTTTTCCTGTCAGTTCTGAACTTATTCATTTGTTCTCATAAATCAGTCGTATGCATAGGAAACTTTTACAAATCATCTTTGCTCTGTGAACTATTTAAGCACGAAAGTCAAAGCTGAATGCTTCCTACATTCAGAAACATTTAGAATGTTTCAGAAATCAAATAAAATCACTGCTACTTATAACTATTCCACAATAACACTTCTTAGCACCATTTAAAATAATTACCTCAAACGTTCCCGTGCACAAGCTGTTTGTCTTTGTACAGGGTTTAATATCTACATTATTAAATCCGACGCGAGATCTGATCGCACGTCTCAACGTTACTCGCGACGTTCAGATGCGTTATTGAGAGGTTCGACTCGGGTGTCGTCTTATTGACTTTAATGTGCGAGTGTGTCTTTCTCTACAAGAAGCACTAAGCCGTAATTATCCTCGATGCTGAACTCTTATGCACGGCTGTAATTTCGCAGAGGAGCCGATACGAGGCTCGGCACAAAATTATATTAGTATGTAATTTAGCCACTTCAGAACAAAAGGATGTGGGTAAAATCGGAATGTGTTTATTTTGCCTTTCGTTCTTGGTTTAAGTGCGTCAGCAGCACTACTTGAGATACGGGCTCGTCTTTTTTTGGGCTGAGTGGCTTCGTGCAAAGAGGGCGAGATTAGAAACTGTAGCAGTGATGACTGCTAACATTGAAAAAAAAAAAATATTACAGCCACAGAGGCCGAAAGTAAGAAATTGAGGCTAAGACTGCAAACGAAGATAAACAGACTGCGATCTAATAAATATTAATTCAGTATATGTGTGTGTATATGTGAACATGGACTCCACAAGACCTCCTAAGGTGATATCTGGCACAGGATATCTTCTGTGGGTCTTCTGGATCAGACCAGATGGTCTAGCCTTCACCTCCATGTACATCAGTCATCTGTTGCACTCATGGCTCTTTTGTTAGGTACTAATCCCTGCATACAGAAAGTTTGTCTACCGTGCTTGCACACAAAGGAACGTGACCTCCGCATTTAACCTGTCCTTGCAGTGAAACACATACACCAGTGAACAGTAGAGGGCAGTGAACACACTTGCTCAAGGAGTCTTGCTCAAGGACACCTTAGTCGTGTCTTGCCCTGTGCAGAGATCGAACCTGGGACCTTACCGGTTCCACCGCTATACTGGGACACACCCTACAAGACCCACTGTTTTGGTGATGCCCTGACCCAGTCGTCTAGACGACACAATTGTAGAAGTCACTCAGATTCATACACTTGCCCATTTTACATGCTTCCAACATGTCAACTTCGAGAACTGACTAACCAATATATCCAATCCCTTGCGAGGTGCCACTGTAATGTAATGTCGCCTTGTCATGGGTCGGTGTCTATACAGCCACCAGGTGGTGCTAAAGGGCAGCTGGGCTAATAATAATGATAATAATCAAATTTATGTATAAGCACAAGATTTTTTCCCCCAGTAATCCCTAATCCCTATTTTGGATGCAGTGGGATTAGTGGCTGTTTCTAATATCAGAAGGATTATCTGAGATAAAGTCTGAGATTTGTACACATCTGAAAGCATGTCAGAATTACAGATTTTAACATTTAATTAATGAGCTGTGCTGTTACAGGAAAATAATGAGGATGTCTGTGTAATTTATTTATTTTCTACAACATGATCTGTCCATAATTAATCTTTTGGAACATTTGGGAAACATGTCATTTCTTGCTCTCAGTTACATTATAAAGGTGAAAAAAAAAGTGAAGCGACTGACCTACTACGGTTTGCACACAGAGGTATTTGACCTCTGCATTTAACTCATAACGCACACTGGGGGCAGTGAGCACATGTGCCCGGCATGGTGGGCAACCCTATCCACAGTGTCCAGGGAGCAGTTGGTGCTTTGGTCCCAAGGTGCTTTGCTCAGGGGCACTTCAGTCGTGTCTTGTCAGTACAGGGAAATCGAACTGAAAACTTTTTGTGTTGTCAGAAAATAAAATTATAGCTTTACCTCTGTTGGAAAAATTCTAGAAAACATTTTTATACATTCTAAGAGGCAGCCATAGGCCTGTGGTTAATGGAACCTGCATTGGGACCAGAAGATTCCTGGTCAAATCTCAACTAAAGTGTCCTTGACTAAAGGTACCCGACCCCCCAACTGCTCCCAATTACTAGTGTGTATGTGTGGGTTTTACTGCACGGATGGGTCAGAAGTTGAGGTCAGTTCCACTGCACAGATGTCAACAGTAGTTCGCTTTCATTTTCACTTTCACATATGTGGAAAAAAAAAACAAAAAAAAAACTTTCACTAACCATATCAGTGTCTGCACAGGTTATTTTTTTATCTGCTCATCTGAAACATCTAATGAAAAAGTTCATAGCTATGTACCGACTCAGAGGTTGCATTCTTCGAAGGATGCGGCCTACGAAGCCTGCATGGACTGCAAATAGATGTCGGGTGTTGGCTGGCGAACAAACCATACCCCCAATGGTCCTACCTGTTATGGAAAAGGAGAAGGCATTTCTTAGCTGTGAATGATGGAGTTTTAAAATGCACAAAATGAATTAATATATAAATGTACTATATA
>JAOVVF010000039.1:1823059-1850018 GCA_028565595.1 Duopalatinus emarginatus | reverse complement strand
TTTTTTTTTTTTTTTTTGGGGGGGGGGGGGCATATGGACTTGGTGTCCAGACAGATAGCAATAATTATAATTAATAACAAACAAGCCGGTTTCTGTTCCTAACCCAATGGATTTCTATTTATGTAATAAAAAGAGAAAGTAACACAATAACAGATAGCAGTTATTCAAGAGGGTTTGAAGAACATATTAGAGCCACTTGAAAAATCTGATGAAATCAATGCTGCTGTAATCTACACACTTCATTACAGTAATGCCTTCATGTATTAACACACAATACTGAAATACCCAGTACTCCAGCTCTGTCAGTGTTAGTGTCTGTACTGCCTTTAGTGCAAGAGAGTGCAATACATTTGTACCACATAGGATGAAAAAAGGATAGTTATTAGTTTAGTTTTGTATGTTAATATTATTAATAATAATAATAATAATAATAATAATAATAATAATGATGTTATAACAATATATAACATAATAATAATGTTTCTTAAATATAATAAAAATATTATCTAAAAGCCTGTAACTAGGACATGTTTCATTATTATTGTTATTATTATTATTATTATTATTATTATTATTATTATTATTATTATATTAAAAATAATACATGAATAAATAATACTGAATGCCACAAATAGGCAAATATATACATAAAAATTAAAGACATTCCACATAAGTAATTTATAATACAGTGTGTTCAGAATTATAATGTATCTATGTATTGGCTACATGTCAGTAGATCCTTTTATTAATTAGCACAAATGCTCTAAATCAACTGGACCCTATTTATTATATCATATGTTCCCTAACTTCATTTTGCTGTTTTAGTCAGTCAGCAAGTCTTTGTCGTTTGGTAAAGGTTGTTGGTCTTCGTAATTATTAAGCACAGCTTAGAAACGGGCAAAAAAAAACTTACAGCAGAGGAAAAAAAGAAGATCATGAAAGCACTATCAGAAAATATCTCCATACTGGAAATATCCAAGCTGATTCAGCACACAGTAAAGAGGCCTCTGCAGAATGGTCAAGGTGGTAGGAAGGAGTTTCATAATCTTACAGCTCGCAATCTCAGAAAAACACCTGTCAACCAGCAAGAAAATATTTGAAGCCTGTGGATATGGACTCAGTGTAAAGTTTTAAATGATATAGCCAAAGTATCTGAAATGAACACAGTGCCAACACTTCAAAAAACATAAAGAAATGAGGATACAATGGGTTACAAATACATGAAGACTAACTTCTCCCGATGAGTGCCATGCAACATTAGATGGACCAGATGGATGGGCTAGTGGCTGGTTCGTAAAAGGCCAGTCTACTCCAACACGACTCCGGCGTCGACAAGGCAGTGGTGGTGGTATCTTCTAGGTTGGAATCTTAGACAATGAACTTATTGGCCCTTTCTATGTGTAAGATGGAGTGAAAATCAAATCTGAGGGATACTGTATCTACTTGGAGCAGCAGTTCTTGCCCTGGTGAAAGTGTGGTGGTACTAGAAGAAGGAAAACACTCTTGTTCATGCATGACAACGCTCCATCTCATGCTTCCCACTATACCCGTGACTAGGTAAAGAAAATGGAGTTGCTGATGACCGGATTACGCAGTGACCTGCTTCCTCACCTGACTTAAACCCGACTGAAAAATTCTGGGCAATACTGAAGCAGCAGGTTTATTCAGGTGAACACCAGAACCAGATCTCTGGATGGCAGTCAGTGATGAACAGCATCAGCAAAGACACAATAACAAAACAAAATAAAAAAACCTACATGAGGATCCTATGTGAGCAAATAGGCCGATATATATTTGGATTGACTTTCCTCTTGATTGAAAGGTCTTATTTTGATGTAATTTGCATATATATGTGAAAATCAGATTAAATGTAAATTTGACATAGTTTTTTTATGTATTGTTTTGCATAATAATTGTGAACAGTGATTTTTCTGGTGACCTTGAGTTTTGGCAATAAACATAAGAGAATACATAAGAGATTTTTCTCTGAGGTCCGGCACCACTGAAATAACATAAAACTTCTTTTACTGATAACATTTTCTGTATTCCACAGCTTGATAATGGCACCTGAATAATAATTCTTAATAATAATAATAATAAGAAGAAGAAGAAGAAGAAGAAGAACAACAACAATAATAATGATAATAATAATAATAATAATAATAATAATAATAATAATAATAATAATAGTAATAGTAATAAAATAATAATAATAATAATAATAATAATACCAACAAAACAATAATAATAATAATAATAATAATAATAATAGTAATAGTAATAAAATAATAATAATAATAATAATAATACCAACAAAACAATAATAATAATAATAATAATAATAATAATAATAATAATAATAAAGGTAACAGATAGATACAGTAGAGCAAATATATTAAACATAAGAAATTGATAATAAATATTTGGATAATAATACATATCTATAACTAAATAATTAGGTAAATAAATTTGTTAATTATTTTATAATTAAACAAATAAAATAATATGACAGATAATAAATTTTCCATTTAAAAACTAAAGAGTGTTCAGTTTTTTTCCCACTGACTGTAAATAACTGTACCAGTAATAAACTGCCTCAGGATGTGCTGTTATTATTCTCCTATCCTTAATGGACTACAAATCATTCTTTATATTGACCACTTGTGGACTTTGTTATTTATATACTTCTGGTCAGCATTCAGGATCATATCTAAGTCCAGAGCAATGGGACGGAGTAGGTGTCAGCATCGGCTCAGGTTCGAGAGATTTCCTCCACCGAAGATGATTTACATTTGGAAAGAACAACACAGGAAATCCATTTTGATTGCGGCAATTCATCTGCCAAGGCCGTGCACGTTTCCTCTCATTCAAACTCATGAAATATTAATGCCCATCTAATGGCCAATTACCGTGAGGTATGGATCACGACAGCTTGCGACCTAATGAACGAAATGTGAATTATATCCTGATTTCTAATGCACTTCCTGTCAGGACTCTGGCCACCTTGTTGACAAGCCGTGAATGTGTAGAAGGAGAACTGTATTGCTCGAGAGCTGTCGTCTTCTCCCTCTCTAAAGAAAATTCATTTTCACACAGTAACTTAATTTAGCCTCAGTCTGGCATCAATTCAAACCTGTGTCAGGGTTTTTGATTTGCAGCAATCAGCTGAACATGCTTTATGCACCAGGAGTCGTTCATCAGCACACTGAGCAGGTCGCGTTTCTGTCGCCTGTGATTGACAGCTTCCCATTAGCATTTCAGCCGTGCACATACAGTATATGGCTTCATACAATATATCCGACTCTGATGATGAGAGGTTTAAAGCCGTTCCTTTCCAGAAGTCATACTGTAGTCATATCTTGGTGCTTTTTTTTTTTTTTTTTGTTATCTAAAAAAGAGAGACGACTTAATTATTTAAAGCCACTCTGAACTGTCTAAAATGTCTTTTTCATTATAATGTCCCCTTGGAGAAATTAAATTGATTTAAACATGGGTGTAGAACTCCTTTTAAGAGTTAACATGTGACATGTATGCATAAAGTATTATCTTATTATCATGCTGTATTATATGTCGAGTTATAGTTCTAGGCATTTATACATTTATACGCTGTGCAATTCCACCACCAAAACACTAGAGGGCGGTATGGTTTTTATGCCACTTCATTGAGTTCCTTAATGTACTTCAGACAATGTTGACCAATACTGAGCATTTGGAGTTGGAGCTAATAAATGTTACAACATTTTATTTTTTTTTCAGAAATTAGTACAGCGCAGAAAAGATGAGACGTAGCAAGAAATGGCGTTTATGACTATTAAAGATAACAACATCAACTTGGTTCTGTTCGTCTTCATTCAATTGAACTCAGTTAGGAAATGGTAGAAAGGAGCAGTTGGAAATACATAGGAGGAAATGTGGTGCTAGCAAATGCACCATCACTGTTGTTGTAGCTACATTTATGGTATTTGGCTGACGACCTTATCCATAATTATGTACATTTATGTCATTTATACAACCGAGCAGTTGAGTGTTAAGATGAGGGGGCAGCCTTGGCCTAGCGGTTATGGAACTGGTCTTGTGATCAGAAGGTCGCGGGTTTGATCCCCTCACCGGGCAAGACACGACTGAGGTGCCTTTGAGCATGGCGCCTAACTCCCCCAACTGCTCCCCGAACGCTGTGGTTTGGGGCTGCCCCCCACTCCAGGCAAGTGTGTACACTTCCCTCCTAGTGTTCACTGGTGTGTGTTTCACTGCACGGTTAAATGCGCAGGTAACATTCCACTGTGTGCAAGCACAGTAAGCAAATACTTCACTTTTACTTAAGAGCCTGTCTCAGGGGCCCCGGCAGTGGCAGGTTTTGGTAAAGGTGGGATCTGAACTTTGTCTTTTGATCCAACATCATTCTGTTAGGAGGTGTCTGTCAGGCTGCAGTGTCATGTACATGACTATGCTGATGTCATAAAATAGGAGAGCCTATCAGGAGGCAGAAGCTTGTGTTTGGTTTTCTGGGTAGATTTTTTTGGATCTATTTGCAATAATCATCGAATACGGATTGTTTTAAAGCCATGAAAATGAAAGTCGCTCAGCCATAACATGAAAACCACTGATAGGTGATGCGGATAGCATTAATTATCTCATTGTGATGTTACAGACTGTTCATTTCCTGCCTAAAGTTGATGTGGTGGAAGCAGGAAAAATGGGCATATATAAATAAAGATCTGAGTCACAAGGACCGAATTGTGATGTCCAAATAATTGGGTCAGATCATTTCCATAAAATGTCCATAACAGCAGGTCTTATGGGGTGTGTCCCAGTATACAGTAGTAAGTACCTGTTGAAGGTGCCTCAAAAAGGACATCTGGTGACTAAGGAACAAGGTCCGGGACACCCATGGCTCACTGGTGTATGTGAAGGGTGAAAGCTAGCCCATCTGGTCTGGTCTGATCTCACAGAAGGGAACCAAGAGAACATTGTGCTGCCACAGATACCACCGAACACCCTCAGGGGTCTTGTGGAGTCCGTGACTTTGTCAGGTTAGGACTGTTTTGGCAGCTGTTTAGGCAGGTGGTGTTAATGTTATGGTTGATCAGTGTAGGCTGTTAGTAAGTGTTTTGCGTAACTGCTTATGGCCACTTGGTTGTGTGTTTGTAAATGTTTAGAGGTGGTATAGTTGGTGTTGGTTTGTAGCTTTTCTTCCAGTTTCTTATAAAACTGCTCTGACTCGTTTAATTCTCTATTAATCTTACATGGGTTTAGAATACATGGGCTTTCAAATCAAGGCCCTCGGGCAAAAACCTGATCATTTAAGTAAACTTTTGTTAGACTGCATTATTTAGTAACACGTTTCTCAGTTACTGATTGCTTCACCACATCATTGTTGAATTCTTGATTTTTAGGAAGTCAGCTGTGAGGAAGAAGGCAAAAAGGTTTATGATAATGAGAAGGAGTGTGTTACCGTGAATAACTTCACCAAATCACAGCCGTGATGTTATTTGAGGTAAAACATGACCTCGCGTGTTCTGTTGCTTTTATACAACAGTTTTTTCTCTACAAAAGAATGAAAGAAAATTAATCAAAGAATCTCAGACTTGCAGACTGAATATGGTTTATTATCGAAACCTTCCGCCAAAAAGTAGTATCACAAACAATGAGTTGTTGCTATGCAACAGTAAAAAAAATTCTGCGCCTGCTGTAACACTACCAACTAATATTAGTCTGGAATAAAAAAAATGCAAATAGTAGATCTTGGATTAACTTAAATGGTTAGTTGTGTAAACCACACTTAAGGATGCTCCTGGTCATGGCGGGTCTGACTGCACAAGATGTCCATTATAATCAGCTTTCCATTTATGACCATGTTGTTATTGACCTAAATTGACCTAAACATCCAGGTTTCCCTTAAATAGACATTTTGTGTTAGAAATAATTTCATACTAGTCAAAACGTAAACTCCTCCCTCTCAATCTAATGTGTGTTGTTTATTGGGATCATCGTTCCTATCATTATTCTGTCTGAGTGATGGGTGATGATGGAGAGGAATTATTTCATATCCCAGGAAATAATCTAAGACAAGCTTTTGTTTCCTCGGCTGATCTGCAGAGATCTGTTTACAGCAGGAATAATTTATGAGATTTTATTCATATCAGCAAAAAATGGTCGGTCGGATATCATGGGGTGGGGGGTGGGGGTGGGGGGTTATTTGATCCTGTATCGGATACTCTGAAATAAATCTCTTCTATTGCTTCAGTATAAATATCTAAATTGCTACAGTATAAAACTTTAACACAATCGTTGAGCTGTTGAGCACAGATAGATAAAATGTGCAGGAATACGTTGCTATGGAAATGTCATTTGGTATTAATTTGTTAAATAAATGATAGATTTGCAATATGTGACTTTTGGTTTAAAGTTTAAAGTAACTTAATAATAAAGTAAAGTAATAGAGTAAAAAGTACTAAAATAACTAAATAAAACTAAATAACAATAAAAAATATACACAATCAATAAACTAAAAATAGAAAAGAATACAAATAACAGTATAAATAATTTTAAAATCATTTACAATTATAATTTTAATAGTTTGTTTTTTCCCCCTGCTTTTCACTGACATTATATATATATATATATATATAAATAAATGGTTTTGTACTGAGATATCAGCTGATAGTCAAGTATTTAGTATCTTTGGTATTTCTGGCACAAATAAATTGCTAATCCTACCAGTCACAATATAACAGGCTAAACAAAGATCAGAATTTTCTTGAAAGTGAAATATTATATACACTGAAGTGCCAAAACATCGGTAGACCAGTGTAATACTTGGTGAACATCATACTTCCTGTAAAACAGTCCAAAATTCGGTCATATTCCGAGGTGTAGAATTTCTGTCTTCCACAGCAGGTCACATGTTTTTGATATTGTTGAGATCCGGTGACTTTAGAATGACTAAACCCCAAACTCTACTTATGTAGAACTTTTATTTAAAATAAATAAATAAATAAATAAATAAATAAAATCCATCTCTTATGGTACAAGCATTAGTCATCAGTGGCCTTTGAACACCATGCTGTCATTAAAGTCTAATGAAGGAGTTTCTCCCATTGTAATGTCAGTAATGATCTTAATGGTGTAATTGATGTAATCACATTGGGTTGCAGTAATAAAACAGTGTTTTTAAAATAAATGCATGTGTGATTCAGTTCAATTTTCTTTAAATAGCACTCTTATCAATGAACATTGCCTCAAATCAGAGTTACAGAAATATTAAACGTTCTGCTTATATCCGTTTTCTCTAATGAGCAAAATGGAGGTGACGGTGGAGAACCTACAGAGCGACCCAGACCCTATAGAGAACACATCTTCATCTGTAATGGTGCGTTATATCGCAAAAAAGTAACTGATATTTCAGTATCAGATACTGAATGTTTAATAGACAGGTAAATTTATTACGCTTGAACATCCACCAGTCATGTGTGATTGCCTGGGTGAGGATCTGATCACGTCCAGTCAGTGTTACTCCTCAAATGTCACAATGTGAATGGACAGATTTAAGCCTCAGGCTGGCGATTGGAAAAGAAAAGCGCCATACCAGGGAGAGAGACGGACAGACAGACCGACCGACCGACAGACAGACAGACAGACATACAGACAGACGGAGGGATAGACACACAGACCTGGAGAAGAAGAGGGAGAGAGAGAAAGAAAGTGAGAGAAGGAGAAAGTTAGAGCGAGACAGACGGAGAGAAAAAGACAGACGAGCAGAAAGAGAGAGAAAGGGAGAGAGAGAGAGAGAGAGAGAGAGAGATACAGACACGGAGAGAGATGTGTGCTCAGACCTGACACGGCAGGTCTCTTGGGGTTCGGTTACTCTGTGCAGATGAGGGAGAGAGAGAGAGAGAGAGAGAGAATCTGTTTGATATGAGGAAGCTTCACAGAGAGAAAGGCGGAAATGATGACGATATTTGTTGACAGCCAGTTTAAACTGGATTTCTGGAAGGAGATATGTACTGGGCATTGACGTAAGGAGTCTCCAGCATCAGTGCTTTGTAACAGTCTGGAAGGTTTCCACAATTTTTATCACTGGAAAAAATGATCACTGGAGGAGATGTTGGCATGGGAGCGACTGTTCATCTGTGTGATTAAATAAATGGTTAATAAATAAGTCGTTGGTATTGGACGAATTAAACATTGACCAGTTTAGGACAGCGACAGTAGCTCCTCTTCCTCACATCACCCTGTCAGGGATAATTAAGTATAAATTTCACCCTGACATTCGTGATTTGGTTTCGGGAAATGTACTAAATCAATGACGGAATGCCCAAGCCTCTTATCTATGACTTAATGAAATAATAAATCATAAAAAAATTCCCCAAGGCCAATGTTTTATATGCACATTAATAATCTGAATAAATCGTTGACCTCCATGTATTTAACTTGAGCCATGACTGAGGATCTGGCTATTAATTGGTCCATTAACCTGTTAGCAAGGGGGTTAAATCTTTGTGTAGTTATTATAGTTTAATTAAGACAAAATTGTCTATTCTCGCTAATCAACACGGTTGTTAAAGGAGAAATGTTATACCTCTTTCTCACAGGGTCATCCAGTTGCCTGTGCTTTTAATGAAACGTCTCTGGTCAAAATATCACATGGATCAAATCCTACAGGCGTCTGGTTATCCTGCCTAAAAAACAGCACTTTGCAAACGCTCAGTTTCAGTGCCTGTTGCTTTAAATGATAATGAGTCACTGATCTGGCTGGCCTCATTTGCCATGGTGCGTGTCTGTAGGCATGTTACACACATGATGGTGGCTGATAGGAGTGAGGTCAGCTATGATGTACAACACATTCCGGATGCTATTTTGCTCCAGATAAAAATTAAAAGCTCTATGATGTTTTCATTTCTCAACCGAATTTAATGAGAGTTTTTTTTTTTTTAATCCAAGGGTTTAATCCAAGACTAAAATCTCTGCTAGACTCCAGAGGAGTGTGTTTATTCTTAAATAAAGTGAATAACTGACATTAAAAGTAAATGAATGTTGTAAGTAATTGCAAAATAGTTACTAAATAAGAGCTCTTTGCTTTTTTTTTTTTTTTTTTGACTACGTTAGACCGAAAATTCAACAAAAACATTACAGTCAACTTTGGAAAAATCCCTCCAAGGCTCTGTGGAATCCAAATCTGCATATGAGTAATTTTCCTTGTGTGAATATTAATATTAAACATTTGTCGATAAGTGTCAGCATCAGAAATGAAACCCATAAACTCACATCAGGGGCTGAATCTAAATACTGTATTACTGTGTGAATATTGACTTGACCTTTGAACTAAACTTCGAACAATACATTTTAGAACACTGACAGTCATCAGACAGGACAGGACCGTATCTAAAGTACTGACTAATAAAGAGTTATCTATTCCACATAGAGCATCTCAATATTAAAGCTATCCACAAAGCTAGATCCACAGAGAATAAAATCAGAATAATGAAGAGATCATGTGTACTGCTTTTATTTACTGACCTTCTACCATCCAAATGCTGTCCTTGGACCCAGAGTGCATTCTGTATTTATGCCTTAAATAAATGGATAAATAAATACTTTCATTTTGAATGAAAAATGTCATAACCAATATCATTAAAGGTTCATCTCGTTCCAGGAAACACAGCAAGAGACACAAATCAGATGTGATCTTTTGTTTTTTTTTTTCCCCCCACACTGAGGTCAAGGGTCCTTTGATTTATTAATTTATTTTTAGCCGAAGGTCTGTACAAGATCTAGACAGATGGCATTTTGAAATCGGTGGCGCAGTTTGGTAATTGGAGAGCGAGCAGGTCGAGGGAAATGTAAACACGTTGAGACAGGAACGGTAAAACGGGTCGAAACGGGTCGCTTTCTTTACCTTATTGTTGAATAGAGGTGAGTCATAGTGGGACAGTTTCTGAGTTCTGATTGGAGTGTTAGCCTAGCGGCGGTACAGCGATTTAACTGCCTTTTTACAGTAACAATGGTTACATATTGGCGATATCATATATTGACTTCAAGTACCACAGTTATGTCCATGGTAACAATGGTTTCTATGGTTTGTTCTGTAAACATGGAGACTTATTTTATTTTATTTTATTTATTTATTTATTTATTCATTTTTTATGTATAACCCAGTCAATGCATTAACGTATTACTTGGGATATACTACAGCAAATCTCGAATGTAGAAACCGCTGGATGTGTTGCGGGGGTTTGGGCAGTTGTAGATGGTAGGAAGATATACCTGGCTATTTTATTTTTCGGTGAATCTCAAAGTTGAAAGGATGTTGTTGTTGGATGTTTTTATCCGTGTATATCTATGAGGATTGGCTTGCGACGTGTCTGAAGCCCAGACAATCAGAAATAGCTTAGGTTTACAGTATATAGGTCATTATTTAGTGTATGAAAGTGTTTGTTTGAGAAAGTGTTTTTTTATATATATATATATATTTTTTTTTTTGTATAGCTGACAATAGCTACTTTGGTCACTGATCAGGAGGTGAAATATCAGATAGTTGCAGTGCGCATTGGAATAAGGTGTGATGTGATTTGTTCAAGGTCTGGGGTTGTAAATGATTTATTTTATTTTTTTTACATTTATTTACTATTTTGGAAAGAGTCCCCAGTGTTAGTGACATGTAGCATTCAGGACAGATGAGTTTGTAGCTGAAAAATATTTATTTATTTAGTGCCGTTTGTTTCACACCAGAAACCCATTTTTAACCTGACCAAAAGCTTTTTTTTTTTTTTTTGCTCGACTTTTTTTCCTCTGTTCCGCTTTGGTAAGGGTCCTGAATTGACCCCCAGCTGCATAACTGGGGACAGGGAGGTCTGAGGCCTCTGAAATTTCATAAAGTTCACTCGGTATATCTCACAGTCGGAAGCGTAAAATGCTGAACTTCAAAAGTCTGCCCTGAGGACGTCAATCACTTTTAATCATCACTGTAACACTGTGAGGTACAGAGAGCCAGAAAGAGCAATCAGATAAGACTAGAGGTGACTCTCTCTCTCGGTCTGTGTGAGTGTGTGTGTGTGTGTGTGTGTGTGAGTGTGTGTGTGTGTGTGAGAGTGTGTGTGTGTGTGTTTGTGTGAGAGAGAAGGAAATTTCTTTTTAGTATTGTTTGGATTTGTTGAGCAGAAACTTCACAGGCGATATATAAACCAGTAAATCGGACATTTTATGGGTGCAGAGTTGGAGCTCATCCTGTGTAATGATGGCAGTCTGTCTTCTTTCTGTTGTTAACACCTCCAGACTTTCTGTGTGCTGTCTACTAAAAAATTAGTCAGGTTTCTATTTAAAAAAAAAAAGCAAATATAAAAAAGAAACTTTGAGAAATATAGAAGAAAAATAGAAAGCTACTGAAATTATTATTATTATTATTATTATTATTATTATTATTATCATTGCTGTTTTAATGCTAGGATTTGTGACATCTACAACCATGGCCAACAATGACATTCTATTCCAAGTATAACAAACATAAAAAACACCTCACAAATTAATTTATAAAGGATTTATATAATGAATGGTGAATGTTACCATTTATACTGATTTTGACCTGCAACAACCTTCATCATCGACATCATCATCATGGTCATCATCATCATCATCATCATCATCATCATTATCATCAACATCAACATCATCATCTTTTAATGGCAACTAGATTGGAGTATTAAATAAAAACAAAAAAATTGAACGACAGACATAAATTCAAAGTTATTTATTAAATAAATTGTGTGATTGGTTGGTTTTGTCTTGTTTGTTTGTTCTTTCGGTTAGTTGTTTTTTTTTTTTCTAATTTAGTTGTTGTGAGTCGTTAGTTTATTTAGTTGGTTGGTTGTTTTATTTTTGTTTTATTGATTTTTTTGGTTGGTTGGCATATTGGTAATTGTTTGGCTTTGTGATTGTTTGCTTGGGCAGTTGCTTGTCAAAAACGTGCAACAAAACCAGCAGACATATATATATATATATATATATATATATATATAGATTTGAGAGTTCACGATTATTACTATACACTGATAAATACAGCTACAACTGGTAACTGTAGAAAAAGACGGTAAAAAGGTTTAAAATGTCATTAAATAATGCCTTGTCCCACATGACAACTACCCCCCAACAACCCCCCCCCTTCCCCCCAACCTCACCCTCCCTCTGTCTGTCTCTACTTTCTGCATTCCTGTCAAGTTAATGAACCACATGCAATCCTGTACTAGCTCCTGCTGGTTCACTTCAATTCTTGATCTACAGGACGCTCTTCCTCAATCCCTGAGGCATCGTCCGACATGACATCCTTCTCCATCAAAAACATTTTCCAAACAGCCAGTCCTCACACGGGGCACCATTGAGTTTGACCACCATCCGTTTGCAAGTGTCTGGAAGCTGACAGCTAACATGGATGCCACTGTGCATGAAAATAACCTTCACGTGTTGCCTCGGAGCAGCTCGGCATGACTTGATTTGATTCCATTAACATCTGACCTGAGCTGACAAAGTGTGGATTGATATTAAAGTGTGGCCACTTTGTGAGTCTGTAGATAATTGTGTGTTGCAAAAAAAAAATAAAATAAAAAGCCAGGAAAGCAGGCAAGATGTTCTGCCTACGTTAGTCCTACACATGTAATACTGTTCTTTCCACTGACCCCCAGACAACCATCTCTCTATCGTTCCACCCCTCCGTATTCTTTACTTCCGTACTACCTCTGTGGCCGCTATTTCTTTACTCCCAATCTCAAAGCCCTCCAGTATTCCCTCCAGCACAAGTGTGTGTTTAGAAGATAAGATTTTCAATATAAGACCCAATAACCCTTTATCAGCTTTTTTATCAGGGTAGGGACGGAGTACCTGTATCTGTAGTGAGGCGTGTGAGGCTGTGCTTTCCAATCAGATATCGCTGTAAGACATTGTGAGCCTCCTTACAAGACATCTTTATCAACTGCACCAACAAGATTTTATGTCCTCCGTCAAAGACAACACACACACACACACACACACACACACACCGACAAGGTGACGTAAATAATATTGATTATCTCGTTACAGTGGCACTGGTCAAGCAGTTGGATATGTTGTGCACCAAGTGTACAGTCAGTTCATGAAGTTTAATGTGTTGCAAGCAGAAAAAATTGGCAAGTGTGAAGATCTGAGCAACTTTAACAAGCACCATAGTATGATGACCTGCCCCCTGGTGGCACATTGGGTTATCGCACAAGCTTGTCACTTCAGCTATAGGAGTTTGAATCCTGTCTAGGCCGGAAGCAATCGTGGCCTAATGGGTAGGAGACTGGTCACGTGACCAGAAGGTCCTAGGTTTGATCCACGGAAGACATGACTGGGGTGCCCTCTCCAAGTGCTCCCTGGGCACTGTGCTTTGGGGCTGCTCCCTTCTCTAGGCAAGTGTGTACACTGCCCCCTAGTGTTCACTGGTGTGTGTGTGTGTGTGTGTGTGTGTTTTACTGCACGGACGGGTTAAATGCGGAGGTCACATTCCTCTGTGTGCAAACTCGGTAGGCAAATCGTTCACTTTTACTTCAGAGCATCTCCAGGAAAGCAGATCTTGTTGGGTGTGTCCCAGTATACAGTGGTTAGCACCAGTATGACCAGTATAACGTGCTTGGTGGGTTTAAGCTGTCTTGAAATATCTTGGTGCCAGATACCACGGCACACCCTCAAAGGCCCATACCTCAATAGGTCAGGGTTTGTTAGACAGGCGGTCTTAATGTTATAACATTTGCATAACATTAAAACCACAAACCACTGGTGAGATAAATAACATTAAAGTGGCATCTGGCAAGGGGTGGGATATATTAGGTAGGCAATAAACAATCAGTTCAGTGTTGGAAGAAGGAAAAATGGGCAAGTGTAAGGACTGAATTGTGACGCATTTTTTGTGAGGTGTGTCCCAGCAGGAATGAACTAGTGACAGAGTGCTAAGGACTCACTTCAAACTCCCAGTCTTTCGTATTCACTTACTTGACTTACCAAGCCTTGATTCTCCTGTTTGTTTATCACATTTTGCTTTTCCCTAGCTCTAGTGTTGTGATTATTGCCGTAGCCCTGCTATGTCATTTGCAGTTCTGTCCTATTTTCTGTCCCTGTTGTTGATTTGCTGTTGCTTCAGAATGTGAATTTGTTTACCATCATGAACTTTGTATTTGACAACCTGTCCCTGCATCCTCTTCAGCCTCTGGAGTATACTCTGATATCATAAAAGAGCTCTGAATATAATCAATAAAATACATGCAAGCCAAAAGTGGCTCACGTTAAAAATTGTTATATGTCCAAAATGTCCCAAAACATATCTGGGCCACTTCTGGCATTGGTATAGCCCATTTGTTCATGTGGTAGTGTTGTGGACCATTTCGAGCAGTGACTGAGGCATTTGCTATCCAGGAACCCTCTAAGACCAAGTGCATTAACGTTGTTCTGCTGTTTGTAGAAAATGAATCAACACCATCTAATGACTCTAGAGCTACTAATTCAGAGGAGTTTCATTCTTCTTCCTATCATTAGTATGCATTGCAGGTCTGGTTCATTTAGGCTCCAGTTTCCACATCATATCCTTAACTAACAGGCATTAATGAATGCAAAAATAATAATCATCTGTGGTGTGAAATGTATCATTCAGGAGACCGGAGTTAGAACAGGAACGATTGGACGTCTGGACTCTTACACCGGTGAGAAGCTGAAGAAAAATAATAAAGAAAGAAAAGAGAATTGAGTGCAGGAGAAATCATCTTCTTTATTTTTGATTTTTTTTTTTTGCTTGTGAAGAATAAGTATAAAGGAAATGGACATTTCAGAGGAATGGAAAGCTGATAATATAGCTTAGAGAAGAGGAGGGAGGAGGAGGAAGAGGAGTGAGGAGATATTCTACCTTTCAGCAGATAGAAGGTCTGTCATTTTACTGTGAATCTATGGGCATTCAAAGCTTTAAAAAAAAATCACTCAGCTCTGTCTATCTCTCAGGTTCCTCTTTAAGTTCGCTTTTCAATAGAAAAGTTGAAAGTGTCAGTCACGACCAGGTTTGTTCACACCATGTAACTTAAACCAACATGGAGTCACTGTGGTTTTTTTTTTTCCTTCCCCGTAACACCATTTATTACATTTTGGCCAAGGTCTTGTTGATGACAGGAGAGTCGGCCCACTCCGCCCATTCTGACTTTCAGTGGGGTTTCAGGTCACAACTGAAAATTATTCTGTGAAATCGACAATGACTGTGTGAACCTGATTCAGTGACTCTCTGTAAAAATGATTCAGTGACTTAATTAGCATTAAGATGAATCTCTTTGATGATTTGGGTGAGCAGTGATAAATGACTGCTATGGTAGTTGTTGACGTCCTGAAAAAAATATATAATAATAATAATAATATTAATAATAATAACAATACATTTTATTTGTAATGCACTTTACAGTTCAAAGAAATCTTAAAGTGTATCTGATGGTTTGATGAACCTGGTGATTCAGGACATTCACTTTCCACATAATGTTTCTGAGCCTCGACCTGACTAATTAAAACATCCCCAGATTGTAAAACCGCCTCCAAAGACTTTTATTTTGGCCAGGTGGTGAATTGCCTTTGAGGACAATAAACCCATATAGAGAAACTCTTCTGTCCTGAAGACATTTTCATGGTGGATGCTAATAATAAATGAAACCTGTATACTGGACGGGTGCCTAGTAAATATGACTAAACCTGCTTTATAAAAATGCAAAGTAATGATTAAAACTCACACTAAACTTGGGTATCATCCGGAATCTTCCTTTATAAGTTTTAGTATGAAAACTATCAGATATAATAGCTAATATTTAGCGGATTTAGCCACCCACCCTGCGCTACGCTAATTTAGCAACACTTAAGCATTTGTTTCTGCACTAACTATCTGCTAACTGCATGTTATTACAGTGCCAGCGAACTGAGAAATGGGTCTGAGGAAATATAAAAGTAACACGAGAACGTACTAGAACGTACGGGAACGAGCTATTAATTAAGCTAATGAGCCGTAGCTACAGTTTCGTTCCATTGTGCAGCACTGAAGTTAAAACAGTCTTTGGGCTTCTTGGACTTGTGACAGTCAACGTTCAAAAGAGTCAAATTTCCATTTAAAAATCTACTTATAGCTCGTTAGCTTAATTAACAGATCATTAACTGAAAACGAATGTGACTAGCCTGTAGGTGCAGACTAGCAGGTTATTATAATACATTCAGACAGAGAAATTAGCTGAATGCTAACCTGAATATCCACAAGGCTAATTATTATTATTATTATTATTATTATTATTATTATTATTACTGTTGTTGTTAGATAATAATAATAATAATAATAATAATAACAATATAGTTCAGTAGTCTATATTAAGTATTTTACTTATTTATTTAATGCATTCATTTATTTAATTATATATATATGTATGTATGTATGTATGTATGTATGTGTATGTATGTGTGTGTGTGTGTGAGAGAGAGAGAGAGAGAAAGAGAAACTGGATTTTACCATGTTGTTTTGCCCCTGTTTTATAAATGCACTAAGTCACTCAGGGTGAGGTGTGTTATTGGTTTTTATCACAGCTAAGGCCATTACATGATGAAATTGCTTTAATACCTTTGAGGAAATTTCTTTCATATTACACACATTGGTGCAGCATTAATAGAAAGGGTCGGTGAGGCGCATCTGAATTCATGGATTTTTTTTATTTTTTTTTTTAACGCAAAAAAAACCCCATTAAGGCAGAGATCATGTCATTTCCATGCAGGCTGTGTGACTGAGGAAGAAACATAGGTTTAGAAGAGGTTAATAAGGGGTTGATTGGGATTAATTATAAATTCAAATATCCCGTTTGTTAAAAAAAATAAATAAATAAAAATAAACTATTTTTTTAACAGATTATATCTGATTTAATATCTGCTGATATTAAAAGTTTAATGTTTAAAGTTTATTAATTATGATAATATTATTGTATATTATATAAAATAAAAATTATAAAAAATATTATTATTATTTTTACTTTTTATTATTATTATTATTATTATAAAGATTGATCCTCTTTAATGGATACAGATAAACTATATATTGATAATAATTATAAATGAAATGCAAATAAGTTCCACACTGCATCTTTGATTTTTCCCAACCAACGTAGTGAACCATAAGGGCCACAATAAAAACCTTGCTGCATCCATATCACACAGATGCCATCAGTGCCATGAAATAAGTGAAGTATAAATAGTTCATATTGACCAGCTGCTGAAATGCCATCTGCAGACATGGATTAGATACGTGCAGATTCCAGTCTTCACCTTTCCGTTGTGTGGTTGCGGATCGCTGGCTGCGTTATCTGGCATGGGAGAAACGAATGCAGCTCACTGCATCTGCAGCTCAAACACTGTTAACCAAAGCGTCAGCACAGGAGTGTGTGATGTTAAAATGAAGTCAATAATAGTGACCTTTCAGCATGTTATGATTCAAATCATGCATGTCATAGCTGGTGTCCTGTATGTTACTCCCTGTGATGCTCAGTTAGCTTCTCTGTGTTACTTAGCTGTATTGCTGAATTAGCTTCTGTGTGTTACATTGTTGAATTTCTGACTTGGAGTCAGCTGTAAATTGTGTAGGACTGCACTGGGAAAGGTTTTATCCCTTTTTTAGCCTGCCTGCTCCCACTGGAATTCTGATTAATCCTGTCTGCTCCTGAACGAATTCTGTCCAATGACATCAGATCTCAGAGGAATTCTGGCTAATCCTCCCTGCACCTGAACAAATTCTGCCCAATAAGTCTGCTCCTGGAGGATTTCTGCTCAAACTGACATCCCCCATTGCCCTGAACCCCAATCCCTCTAGGAAATTCTGATCTAACCCACCTGCTCCTGAAGGTATTCTGACCAAGCCAATTCACTCATGAAAGAATTCTGACCAATCCCATTTTCTACAGTAATTTGAACCAATCCCACCAATTCCTACAGTAATTCTGACCAATCCCACAAAGATTTACAGTAATTCTGACCTATCCCACAAAGATCTACAGTAATTCTGACAAATCCCACCATTTTCTAAAGTAGTTCTGACTAATCCCACCAATTTCTACAGTAATTTCGACCAATCCCACCAATTTCTACATTAATTCTGACTAATCTCACAAACTTCTGCAGAAATTCTGACCAATTCCACCAAATTCGAGAGTAATTCTGACCAATCCCAACTTCTACAGTAATTCTGACTAATCCCACAAACTTCTACAGTAATTCTGACTAATCCCACAAACTTCTACAGTAATTCTGATCAGAAATCTCCTTGAACCAAACCTGGACAATTTGTGCATCAGCCTGCTGGAATATCCCTTCAGTATGGGATACATTTAAGTCCATAAAGGGCTCCAGGCAGCAGTCAATGAGTTGTGTAGGTGGACCAGTGGACCCAACCCATGCCTTGAGAACACACCAGTATGGAGCCACTACTAGACTGTTTAGACCAAGCCACATGGTTGCTTATGGCAACCCCATAAACCCAGGGGCAGTCTGGTGGGCCTCCTGCTCCCATATCCCATGGAAGTTAAGAAACAATTCACAAACATGAGGGATATGCATGTGGGGCGTCGTCTGTTAAATGTGCATGTGAGCCAAACTCTGATAAATTGTGACCCAACTTATACAGGTGTGGGTGTTTAAAAGCTGTTTTTCAGTGTAATGCTTCATAATAATAATAATAATAATAATAATAATAATAATAATATTATTATTATTATAAAATACTGCTACTATAAAATGAATCCCACAAACTTCTACAAGAATTCTGACCAATCCCATAAATGACTACAGTTACTTTGACCAATCCCATCAACTTCTACAGTAATTCCAACCAATCCACTATCTTTTACGAACATTCTGATCAATCCCAAATCCGAAATTCCTTAGAATTTTTTTGACTGATTCTGCCTTCTGATTCCAAAGAGAATTTGTCCACACACACTTTCTCTTGGGAGAATTTCAACCAACCCTGCTTACTCCCTGTGGTATACCAACCAACCCCACCTCCTCCCTGAATTATTCTGACCAATCCTAAAAGCTCATTGAGTTATTATTTATGTCTGCAAATGCAAACCTAGTACATAAAGACTACCAAATTATATTCACCCAGTGAGCACTTGTGTGGATGGATGGATGGAGGGAAAGGATGGATGGATGAGAGTAGATACTAGTTTATGTCCTCATTTTTTGTCCTCCAACTTTATATCTATCCTGCACTTCTTGCTTATTAAACCACTTGGTCTTGTAATTTTTTTTTTGTGTTAAAATTGTTTTTTTTTTTGGTAAAAGTGTAGCATAAACAGCGCTAGAGCTAAAAATCCTGGGCTGTGAATGTTTCATGTCTGCTTAGCCGTTAAAAAAATAGCTGTCGTAATTTAGTTATGGTTGTAACTATAGGAAATATGACTAGGCGACTACTACTACAGGTCCTTTAGTAAAAAAAAATGCTGATTCAACATGGTGTGTTACAGCTGAATCCCTGAATTAGCCTGTGTAGGTTGTAGCTGTGGTTAAGTATATATTGACCCAGAATTTGGGTCAGAACTCTTTGGGATGAAATTCATTTTAGTGCTGACCGAGTAAGCGTGTCACAGTGGAAAGAGGAAGTATGAGGTACAGGCAATGCCGAAACCCCACGGCCTACACCTGCTTCTCCGTATGCTTCCCCTCATGTTGTGACCTCGCGGTTTGACCAGATTTCCCCCCCTCTCTGGCCCTGCATTTATGCACAGTTAATCCGGAAAGCTGGTTTCAGTAGATCGTTGCTTGGGATCTTAGTGAATAGGGTGTCAACGGCATTGAAAACAAGGATGTACAAACGTATGCACTGGTGTGTGGCATGCAATGCTGTAATGAAGCTTTCGGCATTGTTCAGGAGATCTGTAGCAGAGGGTAAATTATTTTCCCTGCCAATTGACTGTGATATGCATCATTCATGACTATTTATTTGCCATGTTTGACGTTGTACAAAGTAAACAGCCCAATTTGCTTTTAAATAATTAAATTTATGCAACTATATATACAATAACATGCCAGAAGTCATCGGACAGGCATCATGTAGGACCACCTCTAGATGTGGCATTGATTCCACAAGTGGACTGAAGACATATGGAGGGATGTTCAGCCATGCTATCTGGATATGCACTCACAGTTCAGTGGTACTTGTAGGTGCAGGATCTCAGGTGTGAATAGACCTCTACACTACATCCCATAAATACTAGATTGTTCTCATGTCAGGTGAACATGCAGGCCACACCGTTCATCAGAAATCTCCTTGAACCAACTCTGGACAATTTGTGCATCAGCCTGCTGGAATATCCCTTCAGTATGGGGTACGTTAAGTCCATAAAGGGCTCCAGGCAGCAGTCAATGACTTGTGTAGGTGGACCAGTGGACCCAACCCATGCCATGAGAACACACCAGTATGGAGCCACTACTAGACTGTTTGGACCAAGCCACATGGTTGCTTATGGCAACCCCATAAACCCAGGGGCAGTCTGGTGGGCCTCCTGCTCCCATATCCCATGGAAGTTAAGAAACAATTCACAAACATGAGGGATATGCATGTGGGGCGTCGTCTGTTAAATGTGCATGTGAGCCAAACTCTGATAAATTGTGACCCAACTTATACAGGTGTGGGTGTTTAAAAGCTGTTTTTCAGTGTAATGCTTCATAATAATAATAATAATAATAATAATAATAATAATAATAATAAAGAATAATAATAATAATAATAATTATTATTATTATTATTATTATTATTATTATTTTCATTTCAGAAACAAAAATGTAAAAATGAAAAACAAAAGGTTATTTCTTTATAAAACAAGTGTTGACCTTGTGCTTTTTTAGCTGCAGTTGCTTTTACTATTAGGTAAAATTAAGTTAATTTATACTATTCACTATAGAACAGTACCAGTATGTTGTTTTTTAGAAAACAGCTATGTGAGCTGCGTTTACACACAGGACAGTGGACTTAAATATTACTTAGTGAAACAGCCAGTTTTCACCTGAAATATTCGACTAAGTTTGTCTGCAGTCATGTCCTCTCCAGTGAGCGATAACCTTTTGCTGTTCTAAAAAAAAAAATACATGTTAATAGGAAGATCAACTGCAGCCAAAAACACACTTGACAGCATAGTGCTTTTACACGCCTCCAGTTGCCTTGACAACGGCCATGTGAGCGTAAACTTCCAGTTTCAGAAAAATGAAAAGACGGATGCTTTTTCTGTTTTTGTTTCATTGCGATTTTATTTTCTGTTTTGTGAAAAAAAGAAAAGATATGATTCGCTTTTGCATTCTGTAAAGTGAAAAATGACTTATTTCTTTGTTTCTTGTATTTTCAAGCGAAAATCCAATAACCGTTTCTTTTTTATTGTTTGCTAAATGAAAACTGAACAAAAAATGCACGGCTTGAAAACTTCCCAGCATTTTTTCTTGTACTTGATAATAGATGTAATTTAAAATATAGTGAATTACATTTTTTTTAACAAAAATTTAAGTAAAAGTACAGGTTATAAAATCTACTGTAAAAAAAAAAATACAAGTACACACAAAACTACTTAATTACAGAAATGAGAGTAAACGTAATCTGTTACTTTCCACCTCTGATTCTTCTTCTTCTTCTTCTTCTTCTTCTTCTTCTTATTATTATTATTATTATTATTATTATTATCATCATCATCATCATTAATATAGTCCTGGCAAAAAGAAATCCTAAACTCCTTGTAGACTTTTTTTTTTTTTCCCAGCACATCATCTAGCGGGTAAAACATTTTATCAGCCTTCCCTGGGTAGCCCTTTGATTAAGCTGTATCTGCTTCAGATGTAATGAAAAATCTTAAAAGGCCAGCCATGGATGACAGTCAAGCTCGTGTCTTATCTCGTCACCGAGCAGCTGAAAGATGTGATCTTGTAGTCTGGCGTGGTGCTGCACGCGTGCTACATTTAGAAGGAGGCGAGAATAAATCAAAAAGCCAGACAAGTGTGAATCAGGGCCACCGTCTACTGCGTCAGCTATTTAACTACAGCTAGACATATGCAAGGACGGAATATTCTACAAGACTAACTGATGTGGAAGGAGCGCTGACAGGAACGGACAGCGGAATGTTTTTATAGCGTGGCTTCAGTGTAACCAATCCTGGAAACTTAGTCCAACCACAGACTCAGGAGTTGATATTATAGAAAAAAACATTATACAATGTAGAAATAATAATAAATTAACTGGAATGCTAATGCTAATATTGTTCTCTTTTTCTTTCTTCTCTTTTCCACTTTCGCTTCCTGATGGAGTAGCAGATCATTTGGGCATCGAGTTCATGGGTAAGAAAGAAAATCTTGTCTTTGTAAAATTATTTTGCTTGCCAGTGAATCGTGATCAGTGATAGCGTAGTTACCTTGAGAAAGTAATCTGATTACTGATTTCTCCTTATTAACTACCTGAATTTAAAAGTAACTAAGTTAGATAAAGTAACTTTATTAGTTACATTCAGCAGTGTGTTTGGCAGGAATGCAACAATCTTTAAAAAAAGGATTGTAGAAAATCAGATTTAAAGCCAAATGTGGGCGTGACTTAAAACAGTGTTCAAGATGTGGATGGGGCTGTTTTTATTTATTTATTTATTTATTTATTATTATTATTATTATTATTATTATTATCATTATTATTATTATTATTATTATTATTATTATTATTATTATGACAGTTAAAAAGAAAATAAATAAATAAATAAATAAACAAACAAACAAACTAGTAGCCGAATTTAAAGCACTGCAGCCCTGACCAGGCAGTTACTAAGGATGAACTAATGAATGCCGTATGTTCATGAAAACACAAACCTCTCGCTCACATACTTTTTCCCCCAAACCCACTGGATCTCAGTCCTAATATCCAAAATTAGAATTCTCTTGTGTGATTGGACCAGATGGGCTAGCCTTCACACCCTATGCAGATGAGTGAATCTTCTCACCGGTTCACCAGTTGTCCTTTTTTTGGACCACTTCTTTGGGCAGCATATGGTAGGTTTTAAACAATGCATGCCAGAAACACCCCAACCCAGATGTCCTGACTCTGTCATTTAGTCACCACAATCTGGTCCAAAGAAACTCAGATCAGATTATCGTGTTACAGTAGCACCTCTGAAGTTGTGGGATATATTAGGCAAAAAAGTAAGCAATGGGTTCTCTAAGTTGATGTGTTGGAAGCAGGAAAAAATGGGCAAGCGTAAAGATCTGACTAACTTAATCTGACATGGACCAGACTGTGATGTCTAGACGACTGGGTCAGAGCACCTCCAAAACAGCAGGTCCTGTGGGGTATGTCCTAGAATACAGTGGTTAATACCTACCAAAAGTGGTCCAAGTAAGGACAACCAATGAACAGGACCATGGACACCCAAGACTCTCTGATGTGTCTGGACAGTAAAGGCTGGGCCGTCTGTTCCGATTCCATAGACCATGTACAAAAGGATCTTTCGCTAACGTCTTGGTTCCAGATACCACAGTACACTTTTAGAGGTCTTGTGTTTATAGTGGTAGTAGTTTGAGAGAATTCACATCATCAAGCCTTTAAAGCGTTTCCTTGAAAGCTGTAGCAAAGGACACATTTGAAATGTTTCTGGAAAACGTCCGCCCGTTATTGGCCAGTTTTCAGTCAAGTGGCCTCTCGCTTTGAAAGCAGACCTCGCTTTGCCGTGCTACATAAAAGGCTTTAAATATGAAAGCTCGCCACCTGAAGATGAAAAATAAGAAGCAGTGCCAATTTTTATGAATAGCAACTTTAATGTATATGCAAGCTAGCTACGCGAAGTGTTATACCCTGAGAGGGATCTGTTACATCTAATGGATCAAAAACGAATCAAATACTTGGCCAAACTGTGTTTGAAATATCTGGTGCATGTAAAAAGCAACATTGCAGTCATGTGCTTATATAGAATATCAGATGTTCAACATCATTCATTTAAAGGAGATGGAATATAGGTGTCTGATTCACATGAGCATCTCTAAAACCACTAGCACACGCCGCTAAGCTCATGTAATGGCTTTCTTTAATGCTAATGCCAAAGGCTAGCTTATTATACCTTTGGCACATGAAGGTGTAAGAAACATTTCTTAATAAGATGTTAACAAGTCTTGGGTTTCATTGTTCTCTACCTTGTCTATTTAAAGTAATAAGTGTGTAGGCGTAAAAAAAAATTGTGACCTGCACTCGGAAGGCAGCTGTTAGAATCCGCTAAGTGACAGTCTCTTTTTTTAGACCATGACTATAAGCAAATAGCTGAAGAACAAGAAAGTAACCAAGAGAACAAATAATTGTTTTCCTAGAAATTCAACCCAATGTAGCATGAAATTTAAAAACAACTCAATTATCAAAACCGGTCTTGTTTGTACTTGGTACGAATGAAGCTGTCAGGAAAAGCAACAAACTCACAATGAAGCCTGAAGAACTTCACCTGGAAAAGCTTCAAATTTCTCACCCAATCAGTTCCAAAGACATTTAATAAACAACAAGGAATTCTTGAATCTGTTTGAACAATTGATCCACTTTGTATAACCGCATCATTAACCATAGTACATGCTGTGATTATACCTGTAAGGGTGTATTTACTGATGCTGTCAATTTTCATAGATATGTGTTTATGTAACATTTAGGTAAGGAGTCTCCAGTGTTAGCCGTTTGTAACAGTCTAAGGTAAAGGTGTGCTTTGTGGTTTTCCTATAAGGCAACAGAGCATAGAAACAAAGAGAGGAACAAGCAACTATAAATGGATAAAAATACATCATCAGGTTGTACGTTATTATATCTATATAAATATAACTATTATATCCTGTGCTTAGGGTTGCCAGTTTTCACATTAAATATCACATATTGCTTATCACTGTTAGTTAAATTTGTCCAGAAACAGACTAAAAACAAGGAAAATACAACAAACTACCTTGACACCCAAAACATTTTTCCACGATTCAAGTACTTGTATTGTTTTTGGGATGTACTACAGAAATCTGAATTTTGTCGAAACCTGGCAACCCATCCCAACAATCATTCATATCTGTAGTCAATTTGAAAAATGAATCTGAAAATGTATTTGTATCTGGTTTTATTACTAAAAAAGTGAAGTGGCAGAAAAACTGGTACAGCAGTCTAATACTTGCTGAGGCCCCAGAATTGAGTTCCAATTAAGTTGCCAATTGCATGTCTATCATGTGGAACAGTTCTTGCCAGCCGACACTGGTCATGCAAGAGTTTTTGTTTTTTTGTGGCTACGCTGCTGTTGTAAGTTTGTGGTTTTGCCAGAATTCTTGTAGTCGCTCTACACGTTTGAACAGGTCGTATGTGAAAATGCAAACTTCTCTACTACCACTGAAATGCTATGAACCATCACACACGCTTCAACTGTTAAACTACGTTCACTTAAATCACGATCACGCACTGTGATGGCTCCATGGCTGGAGTGAAATGTGAACAATATCCTACTGATCTGTTCATCAATCATTTCTGTTTACATGCAGTTGAATCCCCTTACACACACACACAAACACACACACACACAGATAGATATAGCATCTTGAGTGTTGGCAGACGTTCTACTCCTCATCCACAAAGCTTCGATTTGTACTGACAGCTGCTGCGGTCTGGATTCTGTACAATTTCACAGTAAATCTGGGGAACACTGAACGCAGCTTGTGCAAATAAAGAAGTAATCCAGCCTTTTCACATCCTCCGTATTGTAGCTTCCTGATTTGCTCTAAGAAGATGACTGTATCCAAAACACAACATCTCTGTGTCCTAGCAACCATCACATCACCGTCATATCTAAGAATCTCATTCGAGTAAGGAAATAAATAAATCGCCCCATCACTCGTCACCTTCACCAAACATTGGTTTCAGCGTAATTGATATTAATGATCCGTTCCGTCCGAGTCATTATTCCGGTCATGTTAATGAAACGCTGGTGTGGGATTTAACAAAGAGCTGCTTTTCAGGATTTTGGTCTTCAAACTGTTCTAGTTTGCTACAGAAGATGATAAATCATAGATAATTAGGAAGAAGTGAAAATTTGAGCGAGCGTGATCGAGTTGATGAGGCAAAACAGGAAAAAATGAAATACAGTTAAGACAAATTACTTAATTTACACCTTGGTGTCAAAACTGTAAATGGTGTGCACATGACAAATATACAAAATACATACATCAGGTAGGTACAGATGCCCATCCGTAATGCAGGCATCTCTAATATCCATATAGACATTTCAGAAAGTTATTATTATTATTATTATTTGTAATTGACTTACCCTATACAATATGATCAGTACATTTGATAGTATGCAGATCTACAGTATTTAAGTGAGGTTTGTAGGTACTAGAGTTGAATGTTAAATGAGGTTTGTGTGCTACAGTATGAGGTTGAATATGGTTTATTACTATTATGAGGTTAAATTAGGTTTCCTAGATTAAATAAAGTTCAAATAAGGTTTATGTGGGTTGCAGTGTGACGTTCAATGAGGTTTATGGCTGCCATAGTATATGGTTATGTGAGGTTTATGTGCCAAAGTATGAGGTTAATTGAGGGTTTTTTTGTACTACTATTCTAATATAAGGTTAAATGAGGTTTATGTGCCAAAGTGTAAGGTTAAATGAGGTTTATGTGCCAAAGTGTGAGGTTAAATAAGGTTTATGTGCCAAAGTGTGAGGTTAAATGAGGTTTATGTGCCAAAGTGTGAGGTTAAATAAGGTTTATGTGCCAAAGTGTGAGGTTAAATAAGGTTTATGTGCCAAAGTGTGAGGTTAAATAAGGTTTATTTGCCAAAGTGTGAGGTTAAATAAGGTTTATGTGCCAAAGTGTGAGGTTAAATAAGGTTTATGTGCCAAAGTGTGAGGTTAAATAAGGTTTATGTGCCAAAGTGTGAGGTTAAAT
>JAOVVF010000039.1:1811266-1822959 GCA_028565595.1 Duopalatinus emarginatus | reverse complement strand
GAGGTTTATGTGCCAAAGTGTGAGGTTAAATGAGGTTTATGTGCCAAAGTGTGAGGTTAAATGAGGTTTATGTGCCACAGTGTGAGGTTAAATGAGGTTTATGTGCCAAAGTGTGAGGTTAAATGAGGTTTATGTGCCAAAGTGTGAGGTTAAATGAGGTTTATTTGCCAAAGTGTGAGGTTAAATGAGGTTTATGTGCCAAAGTGTAAGGTTAAATGAGGTTTATGTGCCACAGTGTGAGGTTAAATAAGGTTTATGTGCCAAAGTGTGAGGTTAAGTAAGGTGTGTGCTAAAGTGTGAGGTTTGATGAGGTTCTTTGTAATACTATACTTATATGAGGTTAAATGAAGTTTATGTGCCAAAGTGTGAGGTTAAATTAGGTTTATTTGCTATAGTTTGGGGTTAAATGAGTTTTTAGTTTGGTTTTTGTTTTTGGTATACTGTACTGATGTGAGGTTAAATGGGGTTTGTGTGTGCTACAGTATGAGGTTCAGTGAGGTTTATTTCATACAATCTTAGCTTAAAATAGGTTTATTTGATATAATCTCAGCTTAAATGAGATTTGGGTGCTACAGTAACTGTGTTTTACATATAAACAATAACTGATATCAGTTATTAATTCCAGTAATAATCATTATTTTCAGAAGCATAATTAATTACAGTTATTGAGGCTTATTGTCTATTGAGGAAATAATATTTATGGTGTTAATTTGTCTCTAAATGGTGGAAACAGGATCCTGCTAATTTAATACCTGCCCTTCGGTCATATCAATTAATAATGAACGTACACGCTATTAGTGTTCCCATGCTGCAGAAAACCACACTGCAGATATTATATTAATCCGTTCACCCCGAGCTTGTGTGTTTTTTTAGGCAGATACACTAAAGAAGACTCCACACAGATATACTTTAGATATTTTTGCTGTTCTGTGGTTCGAAAAAAGCAAAGCAAAACGCGCCACACAACAGCTAAATAAATAAATAAATAAATAAATAAAGTAAAATAAAAAATAAATAAAAAAAACCAGCAGAATTTTGAACCACACAACATCAAATAATAAAAATAATTAAAAAAACGCACAACAGCAAAATCAGAATGGCACAACAGCAATTTCTGAACCACACATCAAATAATAATAATAATAATAATAAAAACACAACAGCAAAGTCAGAACCACACAACAGTGAATTTCTGAACCACACACAAAAAAAAAACCCCACACAACTGCAAATTTAGAATCTACAAAACTTAAAACCACAAATAAAGCAAATAAAAAAAATGCCAGTTAAGCATAATAAAATAAAAAAGGTAAATTCAGTACCGCATAACATCACTGGAGTATTAGAGCCTGTGTACATTTATATTTTTATGGGTTAATATTTAGTTTATTTACAGAACTGCAGGTTTGTATATACTTATAGGCCTAATTAATGGGCCATGTTTGAATACATCTCTAAAGTATTGAGATTGTGTAACACATAATGTGTACAAGTTTGGCATAAAAAGGAAAGTTTTTTGCATCAGTATATTTTCTGGTTTCCTTTCTCTTCCAGCGTGTGATACGTGTTCAGACCCAGACCTTTTATTAAACCGCTAATTTCGGCTGGCTCAGTAACTCAGCCACGTAATGGTTATTAAAGCTTTCGCCATCCTTTCAAACCTTTATTCTCAATCCACAATGGCATGTGGGTAAATGAAACCATCGGGTTTCTGGTCACAGCATCTTGGCGGCGTGGGCACATCCATCACCTGCCATTGTGAGTGTGTGTGGTGTGTTTTTTTTTTTTTTTTTTTGCACTACCTTTCTTGTAAAGTTGCTTGTGTCTGAGTCTAATCTGATTGATTGCCTATTAATAGCCTCGAACCCGAGCGTGATTTACTCTTTCATACGAGCTGAGACAGCTGCCATTTTTCATGCGCAGTGGTGTCCATTAAGGCTTTAAGTCTTCTCCAGTGGTACCTATACCCATAGATGCATCCATTACTCCTGGATCTCTCTATCGGAGATAAGCATCACCATCGCATCGACATGAAGGAACCATCGCGTCAATCCGTTCTTCGCATTCGAATTGGCATGCATGGCTTTAGTGTGGTTAGTTCATCTCTTGTTTTCTGCTTTTCTATCCACAACAGAGAGCGAGGAGGTTTACAAGAGACAAGTGCTGTCAATCACATGCATCGCCATGGGAATCAGCTTTCTGGGCACACTTTGCATGGCTCTGTACTGCAGGAACAAGTGAGTATGACGCAGAATTCACAAGAGGCCAGGGCTGTTTCTCAAAGTGTAGCTGCTAAAAAAGGGGCGTTCGAACGATCTCGAGGAAGCCAGAATGATCAGGAGAAAGGACAGGGATGGAACATGAAGTGGTGTAGGGATGCCAGGTGTGCTATTTGTCCACTAAATTCAGACTTTCTGGAACACACACACCAGTGGCTCGGATAACCACGGAGGTTCACCTGATCTAATTTTAAAGTGTTTATATGCTTAAATGATCTCCACTGGGGTCATGTCAGGTTTTCTTTAAATATCAGACAAGGTAATAAAGAAAAGCTGTTCAGGACAACACAAACACACACTAGACAGCTGGACTTTAACTGGACAATCCTCAAGGTCTTAAAGGTATTTTTACTATACGACAAAGAAATTCAGAAACACAACAACAACAAATTCAGAAGCACAAAAACAACTAAAATCTGAAACACAACAACAACAAAATAAAAAAAACACAACAACAACAAATTCAGAATCACAAAAACAAAAAAAAATCTGAAACACAACAACAAAAAAATTCAGAAACACAACAAAAAAAAAAATCAGAAACACAACAACAACAAATTCAGAATCACAAAAACAAAAAAAAATCTGAAACACAACAACAGAAAAATTCAGAAACACAACAAAAAAAAAAATCAGAAACACAACAACAACAAATTCAGAAACACAACAACAATTTCAGAAGCACACAATAAAAAATAAACACAACAGTACATTTAGAACCACACAACAATATCAATATCAATTTCTGAATTTGTTGTAGATCAGGCACCTATATCTTTCTTTTTTAATAATAATACAATTATAATAAAAAAATATTAGTAATCAGAGAATGGTCACATGTTATCATGTGCTCACATAGAAAAGACAAGGACTTCTGAAAGGGGGACAATAAAATAACAGGACAAAACAAGATGATTTTTATGAAGATATTTAAAGAGATAAGTAATTTCAGGTTCTGATGATGGTCTGATTCAACACTCTATAATTTGTGTTGTTGGATCTTCAGAAGTTATTTGATTGTGTCGTGTTTAATAGTTTAATTTATTGATAATTTTGTGATACTCGTGATGTTCAGGTTGCATTCATGCAGGTGTCATGCCTATAAGGTTTAATATCCACCGATTGGCCATAAAATTAAACCCACTGACAGGAAGTGAAGGGAATAACATTGATTATGTCATTACCGTGGCACCTGTAACATGGTGGGATATATTAGGCAGCAGGTAAACAGTCAGTTCTCAAAGATGTTGTGTTGGAAGCTGGATAAAAGAGCATCTGAGTTATTGTGAGGACCAGGAATGAAACAGTGATGTCTAGCTGACTGTCGGACTATCTCCACAACAGCAGGTCTCGTAGAGTGTTCCTGGTTTGCACTGGTTAGTATCTGTCAAAAGCGGTACAAGGAAAGACAACCGGAAAACCACCGACAGGGTCATTGATGCCCAGGTGGTTTTGCCGTGGTAACTTCACATTAGTATTTTTGTTACTATGCCAACCATGTTTATATCACTGAGACTCATATCAAATAGACTATTGGATTAACATTAATCATTACAGACATGATTACAAGTAAAAAAAAACTGTGAAATTTTCTATTATACACAGAAGTTCCTGGAAAATTTGGTTCACCACTTTAATACTCAGAAGGTCCTCCACAGGAGTGTAGGACTGCAAACACCACGTTTTCGTGGAAACGTTCTGTAGGTAATGAACACCATGATTGCTGCAGAATGGTCCACAGATCTGTTGCATTCTAAGGTCTAGGATTTCTGTGTCCTACAGCATGATGCATGGCCTCCCAGACGTGTTCGATAAGAATGAGATGGAGTCACCACCATGGAGTCATCTGTACCAGTCGTTACTTTGTACTCTGTACATTTAGTTGTTAAAAGTAATTTTGTAAATACAATTTGTGATTGTCAGACAAACTGTGAATGTCAGCTTGTAACAAGACTTACTGTCCTTTGTTTCCGAGCAAAATAATCTGACTCAATTTCCTAATCGGAGCTGGTAATTTCCCAGTTTCTCTCCGGTCATGAAGGTAGCAATAATTCCAGTACATTTAGCTTTAAAAAAATTAAAACATCACATATTGAACTACATACATATTACAAAGTGACTACAGTACAGAGGAAGACCCAGAAGAACAATATCCATATCAAAGAACCATATCAAACACAAAGCTAACAGGATAGCACCCGTCGGAACCATTCGCATAAACAGCCTGGTTATCTACCCAAAAAAAAAATAATAATAATAAGACAGAAACCTCAAGCAGACTGGATATTGAACTTTCAGTATATCACAGAAAGCCATGATTTGCACAATTCCCATCTTAGGGAGAGCTTCTAAGATGGGAACAATTCAACCATCTAATTAGCGATTTAGCAGCAGAAAAAGCTCTTACTCTGCAAAAACCCAGCTAATCAGATTAAAAACCAAGCGTCCTACCTTATCCTTATCCAACAGAGAATAAATAAATCAGGACAGAAGACTCAAAGCACAGCCGACACTAAACTAAATGCAATCGCAATATAATCACAGTGAGTCCCAGTCAAGACCCAGACGCTCTCTTGATTAGACACCTGAGGCAAATAATTAGCAATTGGCCAAAAGAGAAGCACAATAATGAACATACTGAGGTAAACCTGATAGTATCACTTAAAACGAATAAGTCTGTGTGCTTTATAGAAGACTTGGCAGGTTGTATTACTGCTTCAGCTAATAAAGTAAAGTGAAACAATTATAGATAGAGGCCTTTAGCAGTGGTCATTTTGGTTTGGGGAATGGATTTAGACTGATTTTGTAACAAACATTTACCCATTTCTAGTTATTTATTCTAGCTTTTTTTGATCTCAATATAGCTGGATACATGTGCACTAATGCTAATTAGACTATGCTAATATATTCGTATATATTTAATAGTAACAAATCAGAGAAAATACAGAGTAAAAAATGATAAAGTTACAGAATTTCTTGGCTTTAGTTATCCAGTCTAGTTATGTCTTGATCACAGTATAGCTAGTTAGACACACTTCCCAGATAACTAATTTGATATGGCCCAAATCTGGGCCACATCTGCACTGCAGTTATGGCCCACATACCGCATGGAACGATGGCACACAAGAAGGGCCAGATGTGGATGTCTGAAGTCAGGCAGTTCACAGCTAGGAAAAAGGCCACATTTTTACCACCATTGCGAAAACACTTGTAAAACACAATGTTTTACATCTTTACAAGAAAATGGACATAACTGCACCTTACTGCCCCCGCTACCAGTGGGCTATCTGCACTGTCCCCTTCCTATACTTAGTGTTAATGTCTAACGTATTTATTGTATATTGTCTTTTGTATTTATTGTAAATCATCTTGCATCATTTCACATGCTACATGTGCACTTTACGTCCCATTGTGTAGTTTATTGTTCTATATAGCACCTTGGTCCTGGAGGAAAGTTGTTTAGTTACACTGTATAATGTACAACACTGTATATGGTTAAAATGACAATAAAACTTACTTGACTTGACTTGACTTGAAAAATGGCCCACAACTCAACCACATATACAACTGGACAGTTACCATGCCGAAAGTGGCCCAGATACGTTTTGGGACATGCATTTTACCAATGCTGATAGTGGGCCAGCAGTGCCATATTGTTGCCAGAGGTGGCCCACATCTGCATGCTGCCTGGGTTATTATAAGATGATTTCTTGATTACAATACGAGTTGGTAGGCACACTTACGCTAGTAACTCTTTGCTAATTAGCTACAATATACATATGTACAGAATGAATACTGATTTAAAATCACGTCTCTTAAGATTTGGACGACATTAAGTTGTGTGTGTGTGTGTGTGTGTGTGTGTGAGAGAGAGAGAGAGAGAGAGAGAGAGAGAGTGTTATAAGCAAATGTACCAAGTGACAAGCATCAAGGTTAGCAGCAGTGAGTCACATTATGCAGCACTGTGAATTCCAGGCTGACTCCAGACCGCTCAGTCGGTCATCACCGTATAAGCGGTTTTGTAATAACGTTTTAGGTAAAAGAATATATAAGAGGTTTTATTTTTGTGCCGTTCGAGCAACTTCAGGGCTGAGTGAGCTTGCGGCTAAATATTATAGCTTCTTAGCCTGGCGATGTGATCTCAGCATGGACCTTTTCAAACCCTGATTTAAATCTCTATCTTTTTTTTCTCCCTCTATTTTCTAGCCGAAAGCACAGAAGCTAGAGTCAGTGAGTGTCTGCTAGCGCTGCTGGGCAAACATAACAGGAATAAAGTGCAGCTGTCAATCAAGGCTTATGGAGCAGAACAGGGAGAAGAACAGCCGTGCGATTTCACTAAGGCATCTAATATAATGACATGACTGACTGAGCATCCTGATGATGCTAAAATCCTTAAAGGAGTGCAATGGCTGTTCAGTGATGAATTTAGTGCGCCGGGAAGAAAGCCACAGAGCGTCATTATTTACGAAGCGTGACTTTATGTCTGTATATATTTGTGTTTTCGGATGTTAAGTGTGCTCCGGTGTTACTGGGTTGTTAAATGGCCTTTGCACTGCCCCCTGTAGGAGACGTAGGGAAAAGCTGCAGGCGCACCTGAAAGAGAGCCGAGGACTGAAGAGCTACAGCGTCAGCCAGCCGTGTAAAGCTCACCCTGGACTCCAGCTGCACAGTGTAAGTGTTTCGTCCTGTATCACAGAAAAGGAAGGAGAGCCCAAATTAAATGACAAAAGCACTAGCTAAACCTTCTTACAGATCACTTGGAAAGGCTGAAAACAAATATAAAAAAATGATACTAAATTATTTAAGTAAACGTGGTTAAATTTTTGCAATATACTAAAAGCTAGTTTCTTTGAAAAAAAAATTAAAAAATTAAAAATAAAATATATATATTTTATTTTTTAACTCGAGCAGGGTGGGTGGAGGGGGTCGGTTGGGAACAGAAGCAGGACATCCTAGGAGTCGACTGGGTTGTCATCTTGATCTCTCGGTTTCCTTTGAGATCGTTCCACCTACAGAGACACATAGCCTAATCTGTCCTGCAGACTTCAGACAGTTCAACCTTGAACTGGAGGCTGTGCAGGTACTAGTTCAGTCTCTTTCCATCTCAAAACTAGACTATTGCTTCTACCCTTTACTGGTTTCCTGTACCAGCCTGCATCAGATATTTAAAACCATGATGCTGGGCTTACAAAACCTAAAACGATAAAACGTCCCTCAAGTACGGCTCGAACCAGCACCATCTGGACTTTTCTCTGTCCTGGCACTAAGGTGTCCATACACTTGCTGTCTTTAAACGCCGACTGAAGACCCACCTCTTTGAAGAGCACCTATTCAATTCAACACTACCTTTGCACTTACACCAGTTACTGTATTGACTGTCTGGTTTCCTTCACAGGTTTTTTTTATAGTTCAGGAGTAATTTCAGCTTATAGACATTTTAGCTACTGTATGGCTTGGGTACTGTACATCGATCCCAGCTCAAGGTATCATGTTAATCAGCATAGTGGCTTGGTCTTGGGTTCAAGTCCACATCAACTCCCCATCTGAGTGGAATTTCCATGTTCTCCCCATTTCCCTGTGGGTTTACTCCGGGGACTCCGGTTTCCTCCCACAGTACAAAAACATGGAGGTTAGGTAAAATGGCTACTCTAAATTACCCTAGTGTACGAACGAATGTGTAAAAATGTATGCAAGTGTTTACATGCACAGATATGGATTGACACTCTATGCTGGGTGAACCCCCTACTGCCCGATGCAGTCCTCCAGGTGGGCGGTCGTCTCCGGTTGAGAGTACGCTGTGCGCGATTGGCTGCCACTTCTCGACGGTGTGTGTTGGTCAAGTGTTGATTGTGATTGTGAATTAATTTTTTCATTAATCACGTAATTTTGCGCAGAAAATATCATGAAGATCTTTACTGCATGTAACTAAAATGTTCAAGAGTACAAACAGCGTTGTGAGTGAGTATAATCGTCAGACCTGCAAGTGCAGGGTAGCAGTGACTCCCTATAAAAGTGACCACTTCCTGCAGACCGGTCCACAATTCCTGGGGGTCACCTGGCAGAGAGGTTTGTAGGTTTGTACCAAGGCTCCCATGAAATGCCAGCTAAACAAACCCAGTACCATTATGGAGCCACCACCAATCACTACCAGTTTTTTTTTTTTTTTTTTTTAGAGCTGTTCCAATTGATCTGGTACTTCAGTGTATGATTCATCTTGACATGTTTCTGACACCGTCTGTGTCAATTCCCATCACAGGATTGTTCCAGATTGTCACATCCTCACCTTGAAAGCAGATGTTTCCAACAGGGCACTTTGTTTCCAAGTTGCATCTTATAGTTAGCTTTGGCAGACATTGCATATAAGCTTATTGTGGCGAACGTGCCTGTATTTTGAATGTCAATCAAATCCTAGTGGCTCAAAGGGAAAGGATTTGAAAAATAAGTGCGCTCATTAAATCTAATATGTTGCTTAGCATGTTAACGACATGCTCACAGCGAGTAATCATAGACGCGGAACGGAGGTGTCAAAGGCGCGATGTGGGTTTGTTGCCCAAATCGATTTCTCCCTCGGGGCATCGTTAAAGCTTGATCAATAACGAGAAATATGTGCTTAATATGATTTGGGCTTGTAGCTGTGAAAGAAATGTTTAATTGGTCTATTTAATGATTTGTAGTCTTGTGGAACGATCAATAAAAAAACGGCTAATTAAAAAAGGCGTTTTTTTATTTATGAAAACGAATTACACATAACCCAATTCCAAACACGAGAGCCCCCCCCCGCATAAAACATTACAGACGTAATGCTTTGACCATGTGTGTCGACCCCCGCTGCGACAACAGTCGTTTCCTATCGACGATTGTAATAAAATGCAGACTCCTTCAGAGCGAGATTGTTCTTTTCCTGCTGTTCCGCGTATCCCTGAATGTATTAGCGTAATCTTATCTGCGCACTACATATGTCAGGCACGTGATGGCTACGAGGCGAATGATACGAGCCCGCGACAGGCCACGTTATCCAATTACTCTGACGCTAACGCTCCACAGTAGCCCTCGTTCACGCGTCGGTACTCCCCTAGTGCGCTCGCTCTCTGTTCCTTTCACTCCGCTCCCTGCTCAGCTTTGTTGAATGGTGGAGATTAAGTGCCACAGTGACAGTTAGATTATTTCCCACATTCTGCTGCATATAGATGCAGAGGTTTTAGGGATGCTTTTCAAAGGGTGATATTTAGCATGCACTGATCTGCTGCTGCTGTTTTTTTTTTTTTTTTTTTTTTTTTTTATTTATTTTTTTTTTTAGAAGTGTCAAGATAGGAATAAAAAAATTATACAGTATTATTTTACTCATAATATTCTCTTTTGTTTACATTTTTTTATTATGTAGCCAATGTGTGATCCTGTTAGAAATAACACTTTTCATTCGTCCTCTCTGCAGTACTGCAAAAGCACTAGATCTCCTCTACACGGAGGCTCCATCCACGAATCCGGTTTTACCCAGAATTCAGCACTGACTTCTTCCTATACGAGGGCTTTGACAACAACACGACATCACAGGTGAGAAGACAACTGATGTGAATGAGGTAACAGTTACAAGTTGAATAATTAAAAGCACCAATAGTTTGTTTAACCCTTGTTTGGTATTCGGGTTGAATCGATCCATTTCTTATTTTTACAAGAAGAAAAGTGGCACAATTTTTTTTTTTCTTTCCTACCTGAATATTAGTGGCCTGAAGCTCATTTACTATGATCTGATTATTACAAACAAAGTATAATAATTGCACACATGCTACTATACCAACACATTTACCTTCATATGGGTTTCGGGTCAGACAGAGACACACAGAAACATGCCTCCACACACACACAAACATGTACACACACACACACACACACACACACACACACAAACACAATTTATGACACCCATGTCAAGGGTCCAGTGGTTTATTAACATCAGTTGTAACCTTATGAAAAAAAAAAACACAAAACCCACTTGGATTGTTAATCATGTCCTAGTGGATACTAACTGCAATAATGAAACATATATTTTATCTCTATTCTTTAAAACTGAGATAAAGATAATATACGCTAATGGTTTACAAAGTAAAAAAAATATTTTAGAATTGTTTTTAAGTCCAGTCCAGTTGGCCATGTTCCAGGCCAATTTGACACCAGAGGGTCCCAAAAGTGAAGACAGTACAAGGATTAAGAAGAAAACAATCAGTCAATAAATCAAGTTTTAAAATAAAAATACTGAATTTAAATTGTTAAAAATGTCATAATACTGACTATTTTTTAAAGAAAAAGTAAAGAAATAAATAGATTAATTAATACGACAAATACTACTACTACTACTAATAATAATATGAATCATATCAATAATATGAATAATAATAATAATAATAATTGCAGTAAATACAAAAAAAAAATGTGCTGGTGACTGTTTTAGTCAATACATAAATATATGATAGGGCAGATGTGGGCTTGTTTAAAAGGAACTGGTTCAATCCCAAATGCCCTTGAGCAAGGCACCTAACCCCCAGTTTACTCAACCCCACTTGAATGTGGAGATCAACTTTCTGTGTGTGCAAGCACAGTAGGTCAACAGTCAGTTTACATACATACATAAATTCACATACATACATACATGCAGTAAAAAGACCTGATATCGTTTTGGCTGGACAAAATTCCAAATCAGTCAAGCTAATATTCTCAAGCTGAGATGATTAAACATTAAACATATGTAAATGAACATGTAAATGATCAAAAATTAGCATCACGGTTGTGACCGTCTGTGAGCAGCGAGCATTAAGTGGACATTACCAGAACATCTGAAATATTGCTTTAACCTCAGTGCAAATGACTGCTCCTGTTTCTCACTCTCATGCCTATGGCCTTGTAGAGACCCAGTCATGATGATAATGGCTATTGTAATGATGTGCCATGAAGACACGCAGGACGCAAACTCTCCATAATGTGTTGAAATTACGCCCGGCGAAATGATATTAACTCCGCGGCATCGTAGCGTCTCATGTAATTGGAGTTTTATTGAACGCTAAAAAGAATGATAGTAATTGTAATTGGTGATAAACACGTAAAATATGAGCTTCTGTTTGCCACGCACACGGCCGAGGAGCCGGTAGATCAGGACAAATGGAAATAAATCTGACTCCGACCGCATGCCACCTTGTTTAGCCGAGTGTTAGTGAATTAAAATCCTACATCTGATTACGTTCTTCCACACAAAGCTCCCGCTGCTACGCTTACGGAGTTAGATTGACCTCGTTTTCTTTCCGGCTGTGCCTTGGCCATCCTCATTAAATACATTGCTTCGTTGAAATTAAACAGTTCTGATCAATTTACACCACTGTTATAGTTGCCCCCCCCAAACCCCCCCCCCCCCCCCCCCCCCCCCCC
>JAOVVF010000039.1:1793525-1806249 GCA_028565595.1 Duopalatinus emarginatus | reverse complement strand
CACGACAAGCCTCAACATGAACTACGGGTGAATCGCAGGGCCAAATTAGAATTAGCGTTAACGGCACTATTTTTTTAATCGCGATAATTTGCGATCGTGTGAATGCATTATTAACGCGTTAACTTCGACATGATTTTTTTAATTATTTTTTTTGCATGCTAAATACCAAATGTTAGCTAGTCATTACAAAGCATTGCTCGTATCCTTTATGTTAATTCTCTATGCAGGATCTGCCCTCTTCATGTCACTGAATAATTCAACAGTTACAATGAAATTAGTCAGCAGGACTGTAGTTACAGGACTGGGGTGGAACTCCTGAGAGTTTATGACAGACAAGCACAAGTCCATCTCTATATCAGACCCATCCTCGTTCCTCCCTCAGCAGGTGAGAAAGAGAGAGAGAGAGAGAGGATATCTGGAGTGACATGCTGAGTAGAAGATTACAAGTAGTGAATCATTAAAATGAGATGAAACGTCGCCATACTTCACCAGGGATGACTTTAATCCCTTATCTTATCTAAAAGACAGCTCATTTAATCATAACCTATGAGATTCCACTCATCCTGCAAGAGTCCTTGAGGCTTTATTGACGAAAAGGAAGCTCATTAGGAACAGACTTCTAAATATACATTCATGGCTTTGTGACATTCAGATGGATTAAATGGCTATTTAATTTTCTTATTTTCTCATGAATATCGTATTTATATCTACATGTTTTACCCTAGCTATCTATCATAAAGCACCAAGGTTGCTCATAACTCTACTAATAAAAAGCTGAGTGGAAACGGAGGTTTGGATTTTACGACAGAACTCATCAAAACAGTCTGGAAAATAATTTGGGAATACGTTATCAAAAAAAACATTGGGAAAAGAAACCAAACCGAGCATGATAAAGGCTAAACGCATATAAAGCAGACCTCTGGAAATAGTAAAACAGTGAGAATATTGTAGAGACGAACATGTCCGACTCATCCCCAGGCTTTCCTTAGAGTGTGTAACACAGTTCCTGATGTTGCTTCAGCAAGCAGCTTGGGAAAAAAAAAAAAAAACGGTGACTGGCTGCACATGGCTTGGAGGAAACATACGATTCCTCACAGTCTTTGTCCTACCTGGTTGATAGCTGGACGTCATAATGTCCACAAATCATTTACTAACATGCAACTAGTGTGTTTAAATATGTCCATTTCCTGTCAATGGTACCTTCTGTTATTCAGACGGAGAGGGACACGGTTAACTGTTGACACGATACGTGATTATGACCGCCGTTGTGATTTCCAGCAAAGAACGCAATGTAGACAACCCTCAGACTCGAGGCATTACAAGGGGTCTGTTTGCCTCGAACCTCTTCTCCATCCGTCAACCATGAAAATGTTGCGCGTACAAATTCCCTGCAGATCAATTTGCCAGTACATCTCAAGGAAAGACAACAAGCTCCGAGTCGTGTTTTGTCATTCAGCTCTGAAAGAATGCAAATGAAAGGCGTCTTATGGGTACTGAACAAATGTCATAATTAAGCACTAGATGCCAAGTGGTCTCTCATGCGTTTGTTCGTTCCCGGAAAAAGCCTCATCGCTCAGTCTGTCACGTTCGAGAGGGTGTTTACCTTTGTTGATGCAACACCGAAGGTAGCAATTTAGCCTCTCGGATTGCAATTCTTTCATTCTGGTGCGGGAATGACTCACTTTTAAAAAGGGAACGTGACTGTTCTGTGATGATGGATGCGTGTCCCTCTGCCTTCCCACACTGCAGTCTATTCAGACACCCCCATTCTGTTCCATTCTCTTGATTTTCTTTGTCTCTTTCCGCAGGAATATGATGAAGCCTGATAGCACCCTGAGCCGGGATACTTTCCAAGCATCTCAAGCCACTCAAGCGTGGGCGGCACCCAGGAACCCCTGCTTCCCCGTCTCGCCTGGAAAGAGATCCCTGGCACCTTATCGGATCCCCATCATCCCGTCTGTCCACTCGCATCAAGACGAGACCTCGTGTATGCAGACGAGTCCCGCGGACGGAATCAACCCGATTTTGCCACGTCAAGGGGGTACAGCGGGGAGAGCGAACAACCCCAATCCTGTCTGTCACAGGGTGGGCGAAAAGGGGAAGGAAAATCCCCAAGTGCCAGAGGAGATCCGGGAAAAGCTCAAAGGCAACACCAACCTGAAGCAGGACGATGCCGCGTTGCCCAGTCCTCACGCGGCGAAAGAGACGGTTTGTATCCTTCTCGCCAACGGGAACGGAAACGGAGGCGCGGCTCCTAGTGGACCAACAGAAACTCAGTTATTGAATCGCAGAGACATGCACAAGGACTCAACCCAACCTAGACAATGAGAGGTTCTGCACCGTTTCTTGAGAACGAGACCACAGTTTCTGGCATTCTGCCAAAATCAGACCGAATGCCTACGGAATAGTGCAACTCCTTTGAACACTCTGATGGCTTGAGATAGTAATTCTTTTTTTTTTTTTTTTTTGAAAGAATGACAGTCTATGAACGTGACAAAAAATTACAAAAGATAAATTATTTATATGCATTTATTAAAATGAAAAAAAAAAAACTTCTACTTAGAAAAAAAAAAGGAACCAAATAGTCTGTCATCTCTATGGTGTTTTTAATTGTATAAAATATATATATATAGATATCTATATATAAATGGTTATAAATATATCTGAATGAAAATGGTGGTGACCAAGTGCACATACATACACAAAAAAAAAGACAAGGAAAATGGGAATGATCGATTTTTTTTGCCATTTGTACCACCACTACCACTACATTGTGCAGTCTTGGTCCATTTTGTTTCATGCATTCTCCTTAGCGTTTAAAGATGTATGTGTACTCGCGAGGGCTGCCGCTGAAACGACTGGTGTTCAGCGTTCCCAAGCTTCCTTGCCAAGGAACATCTCATCCTGCCTTGGAACTGGTGCACCACTTTTCAAAACATGGACAACTGAATCTAAACGGGACTTGGGGCAACTGTCGAACGCTGCCCCAAGACCTTCAAGACTTGACTCCGTTTATGGAAGTGTATCCTGTCCATTTTTTTTTTTTGTACCTTGATGTACTTTTGGTTCTCCTTACTTGTCAGATGGGGTTTTGGTATCGATAGGACCAGCTTGAGTCCTTTTACACATCTGGACCTCAGACTGTGGCCAGAGAAATTACGTTCCCACCCCTTGAACCAGGAGCCTCTGTGGGTTTTTTTTTTTTTTCTGGTGAATTATCTGCTGCTTTCTTGGGGGAGGATAAAACAGGCAGGAGTGGTGGCACAAAAAAAAAGATGAATAATAACACTGATGATGTCTGTGTGGTACTTTTGGATTGGGATGAATGCTTTCTGTTCGAATTTACAACCAAATGTGGGGGGAAAAGAATAACAATGAATCTTTTGGTGAAAAATATTTCTCTCTCTGGTTTCATTTTGGGTCTGGTTCTTTCTGTATGCATGTTCACACTTCAGCGATAAGTCACGTGTCGGCACATTACACTGCGGTGGGGTGGGGGTGGGGATGGAGGACATGGTGATGGGATCTTGATGCTGCATGCTGTTCTGTAATCAGATGCTTTCAGACACAAGACCTCTGTACAGGAGAGAAAAGTAACTCCAGGTAACTGGGGTGAAAGACAGGTAAGAGGAGACCGGTGAAAAACGTCTCATCTGTTTTCAGCTCGGGTCACAGCAGCTGACCTGGTTTCAGTACGAGTCAGAAGTCTGAGATCAGCGCTCCGATTCATTTTCAAAATGATCTGGTTCGTTTCTCTTGAAAAGGAAGAATACCGTACAGTGTGGGATTCCTTACAGAGGGGTGACTTTGGAGTTCTTCTGCGGAATAAAGGAAGGAAAATGGAAGGGAAGGAAGCAGCTTAGGGACGGGAGGAAGGAATTATGAAAAAAAGGAATGAGGGAAGTAGTAGAGTGGAAGGAGGAAATCATGGAAGGAAGTAAGGAAGGAAGAAAGAAAGGACTGATTAGAGAGAGGAAGTGATGGAAGAATGAAAGGATTGCTTAGAGGGAAGAAATGGTGAAAGGAAGGAAGGAGGGAAGGGTTGTTTACAGAGAAAAGATCACAAAAAAATCAGGAAGAATTTAAAATAAGGGAAATAATGATGAGATAATGATTTCTCCAGGGAAGAGAAAGTAAGAAGGAAAGATAGGACGGGGAATGAAAAGCAGGAAAAAGATAAAAAGAAATAAGAAAGAATTGGAGGGGAAAACAATGGGAAGTAAAAAAGAAAAATGGGAGAAGGGAAGAAAAAAAGGATAAAAGGATGTAGGGCAATAAAAAAGGAAAGGTGGAAGAAAATGGGGAGGGGAAAATGATGGAGGGAATTAAAGGAACGAATTAAGAAAGGGAGTTAAGGGCTGAAGAATAAAAGGGATGAGGAAAAGATAAGACAAGATGACATAAGATGGTAGGGAAATGGAAGAAACGGAAGGAAAATGGGGAAAAATAATTCTGTGCAAATATGCTTCTAGACGTGTGTGTGTGTGTGTGTGATGTGTGTGTGTGTGTGTGTGTGTGTGTGTGTGTGTGCGCACGTGCACCTGGGTGGGGGGTGGTTACTACCCTTTTGCTTAGCATTCTTTGGATTACTCCAGCTCCACCTCCAGCCTGGCCAGGATAAAACACATAATGAATGAAAGACTAAAAGGTAAAAAAGCGTGACAAAGTGACTGAGTGACTGAATGAAGGAGTAACGAAATGACGGAGTGACGGACTGACTGAGTGATGGACTGAGTGACAGAGTAATGGAATGACTAAATGACAGAGTGCCTGAGTGACAGATGGAGTGACTGAGTGATGGACTAAGTGACGGAGTGACGAACAGAGTGACGGACGGAGTGACAGACTAAGTGACGGCATGACGGACAGAGTGAAGGAGTGATGGACGGAGTGGCTGAGTGACGGACAGAGTGACTGAGTGACGGACAGAGTGACTGAGTGACAGAGTGACAGATGGAGTGACTGAGTGGCTGAGTGACGGAGTGATGGAATGACTGAGTGATGGACTGAGTGACTGAGTAATGGAATGACTTAATGACAGAGTGCCTGAGTGACAGATGGAGTGACTGAGTGATGGACTAAGTGACGGAGTGACGGACGGAGTGACGGACGGAGTGACAGACTAAGTGACGGCATGACGGACAAAGTGAAGGAGTGATGGACGGAGTGACCGTGTGACGGACAGAGTGACTGAGTGACGGACGGAGTGACTGAGTGACGGACTGAGTGACGGAGTGACAGATGGAGTGACTGAGTGGCTAAGTGACGGAGTGATGGAATGACTGAATGACGGAGTGACTGAGTCACAGATGGACTGACTGAGTGGCGGAGTTGGTGTACTGCACGTCTCCCTGATCCCTTTAAAATGTACTCACTTGTGCACACACTGGTTCTTTGTCACGTTTATCTGAAGATATTTCTTGTATCCTGATAACATGTGTTTCCAGGAGATTTCAGACTGATAACCGAATAACCGTCACCTGAAGACGGGATCACGTGATGATCGAGGCTGCTCTGACATGTGGTAATGTGAATGCTATGTGCTCACACGTCCTTTTCACCATGTTCTCTCCTGCAGCAGTATCACGTGTGAACTCACATAAACGTCTGAATCATAAATTATGTGCTCATGTCTGAGGGGAAAACGGTGTGAGGAGGGTGGGAGGGAGTGAAGGGAGGAAGGAAGGGATGGCGGATGTGAATGAAGGAACAGAGGAAGTGGTAGGAGAAGTGGAGGAATACTGAAATGAATGAATGGAGTGATGGGAAGAGTGAAGGACAGAGAAGAGGGAATCTGTGACAAGAAAAGGAAAGGAAAGAACGAAGCACTGGAGGACAAAAATGAAGGAAGGATCGGAGGATAGATAGATAGATAAATAGACTGATTGATCTTAGACGACCTTCTTAGAGGAAACTATTAGGAAGCAGGAAGAAACAAAAAGAACAATGAAAGGATTGATTGATTAATTGAAGGATTAATTGAATTATTAATTGAATAAATAAACGAATTGTTGATTGAATGAATGAATGAATGAATGGTTAAATGTTTGGATGAATGAAAGCTTGCTCGATTAAGTGAATGATTAAACAATTTAATGATTGTTTTGATGAATGAATGAATGAATGAATGAAAGTAAGGAAGAGGATTGAAGAGAGACGAAAAATAACAAAGGAGGAAATTGAAGAACAGTATGCAGGATAGCAAAAAGAGAAAATCAAAAGAAGAAAGGAATGAGGTAGGGAGGTATAAACTGGCTTGGGTGTGAAAATAAAGCCATATGAGTGAGAAATATATTTTATTATAGCAGCATCCCTCCAGTCTTAGAGTAAAAAAAATCATGGATGGATGGATGGATGGATGGATGGATTATCCGTCCGTCCATCCATCTGTCATGCTACCAACTTTGGGGTTTATCCTCATCCTTTAACCAGCTTCTTCAGGTCATGCTGTGTTTCATTTCCTCCAGTAGAGGGCAGACTCCTATCATTTACTGTAACCTCACTGAGGGTTTGATCTTTTTATGTGTGTATTTATTTTCAAAAAATGTAACTCATTGAAGGACGAATACTTTTTGCTGTTTTTAAAGGGACATTGACTAGTAGGCGTTCATTTCCAAGTCACTGGTTTTGATGCCAGCATGAAATGATCACGTCATTAAAATGATTATATAATATATAATCTAAAAGCATGTGGCTCGAACCCAGCATGAGCAGTAAAAAAAGACATTTCGCTCTCATGAATTAAATCTGAATAGGCCAGACTGTGGGGATGTTAAATAGATCTACGCTACTGATCTGATCCTGCGCTCTGATTGGTCGGGAAAGGTTGGCAACAGCTCCTACTCTCATCCTATTATTTGTTTACAAGTCTTGTTTACTTCAAAAGGGATAAAGTGAGAGTTAACCAGACACCAATCAGCCATAACAATAACACCGTCTGCCAAAACTGCTTTGATCTGTCCAGACATGGACTCCAGACAAGACTTCTGAAGGTGTTCTGTGCTGTCTGGGACAAAGAGATTTTCCTTCTGTGGATCACATGGTCTAATCTAGTAAGACTTGGGTCCCCGGTAAGCACTTTATACTGGGACACACCCCCATAAGACCTGCTGTTTTGGAGATAATCTGACTCAACCTGGCTATTATGGTTGGCCATTTTTCCCAATTCCAACATATTTGACTGTTTAGTTGATGTCCCACATAATCAATGTTATTCACTTCACCTGTCAGTGGTTTTGTGGTTTTACTGTTACGGCTGATTGATAAATGGATCAGACATACTGCATGGAAATGAAAGATGAATATGTTTTTTTGAAAAAAAAGTATTAAACAGGAAATGAGTTCACGGGTAAAGATTTTTGAACTGTATCCACCACAGCAAGCAATTATAGCGATTCATCAGGTTTATAACAGTCATAAAAAGTCTGAAAGCTTGTAGTGATGTATATTGCACTACTAAAGCAGGATCATAAACACACTCATGATGTCATTGTATAGATTTCTGTAATGACAGAATTCGGATACGCCAAGATTCAAGTGTGGAGAAGTGTCAAAAAAATATACAACCGTACCAGTAGTTCAGCACTGATACCTTTTAAAATTGACACAATTTTTAATTGTTTTTATATAGTATTTTTTAACATTGTAACAAAGCAGCATGGGGGCAGCTGTGGGTCAGTGGGGGCAGCCGTTGCAGGAGGTAAGAGAAATTGCCATGTGACCAGAAGGTTGCCAGTTCAATTTCCAGTACTAAAAACATGACTGAAGCGCCCCGGTGTAAGTCACCTAACACCCCAAACTGCTCCTTGAGTGCCGTGAATAAGGACTGCCCACCGCTCCGGACAAGTGTTCTTACTATCCCCTAGCGTGTTTCACTGGACGAATGGGTTAAACGCAAAGGTCCGGTTCCTTAGTGTGCAAGCACAACAGGCCAGTCACTTCACTTTCATTTCGCTTCACTCAGAATAGTTTCCATGAGACCTTTTGTGCCGTGAACAAGTGATTTGACTCCGAATCAGTTCATTTACATTCGCATTCATGGCATTTAGCCAACGCTCTAATCCAGGCCGATTTAGAAAAGTGCTTAGTCATCAACTTGGAACGTCTAGTGCTAGCAGACCTGAATTTAAAGTATTTAAAGCTTGGATACTGCCAGAAATTTGCCATAAAGTACCCAGTATAAAACTTACAAAGCGTCCTATAACCTAAGGGTCCTCCTAAATTATGCAGAACCTGTGGAGATACAATAACTCACCTGCAGGAAGTGAATTAGACACGGCATGTCTTCTGGATTACAGCATTTTGTGTGTGTGTGTGTGTGTGTGTGTGTGTAAAGTGTCAGTCTAACCTGTGGGTTGGTCCCCCACAGGAGGAGAAATATTACAGGACATTACAGGAAAATATTCTGTAGCTAACTAACATCAGAACAGTCCACAACTCCGATATCTGGTGATGTAGGTGAGAATGGCAGTGAATGTAATCAGTACATAGGTGGCGCTGCTATGTTTTTTGCATAGACTCGCTTGTACCAGTTTTTCTGTCACTTCAGTATATTTTTATATGCCGTGTTTTTATTTCAAAATTAGATTTTTTTTTCATGTGATTTGTTTTGTAATGTCTTTTGAATCTTATGCATGATTTGTGTACATTTCATGTGATTTTAAAATTATTATTTTAAAAAGTGAACTTTTACACATAATTACTTTTAACACAGGTAATGTATTTTTTAAACACTTATTTTTTTTTTTTTTTTTAACGCCTGTGTTTATTTCCTCATGTGATTTAACATAGCATTTACAATTTATTTAAATTAGTGTGGAAACATATATTTTTTTTATTTTAAGCACAGAAGACTAATTAATTTTGATTTAAAAAAAAAAAAAGATTTTCAACCTACTGAAAAGTAGAAACCCAGAGGAAAGTGATTAAAAAAGATTAAAAAACAAAATAAAAGTCCTTGTCAGAAGTTAAAGTAAAACCCTTTTTGCGGCAGTAACAGAGAATAGCTCAGGAAATCTGAATGAGTGACACAAGTAACATGTTTTTTATAAAGTTAGTAACTGTAATGAGACATGATGATACTGAACTGTGATCCTTTACATTACTTCATAACTGAATAAAGTAATTAAATTACAGTAACACTGTTAAGAAATCACATTAACACACCAGTGGGATTTTCACGCCATTAAAATCCCAGACACAGGAATATTGTGTCTTAATTTTAAGTCAGTTAATTTATTGGATTTATTGGAAAGGGAATAAAAGCTGTAATAAAGTCTTTTAGGACTAAAAGGCACCGCTGGAGTGAAGCATTATTAGTCAGTGGCCATAAATGTTCCTGACAGTCCATGAAGAAGCACGTTTTATAGTATGATGGAGACATTATGTTCTGCATTCCTGTGTGTGTTAGTACAGTCCCTCAGGGTCGGTCACAGCATCCAAGCTTCAAGTGTGGAGGGATGTAAATAGTCATCTACAAACTATTATGGTCTAGAAGACCAGAGGACGGAGTAATAAAATACTACTGTAGGAGTGACACTACTGTGGTTTAATTCTACTTTTTAAACATTAAACATTCCCACAAAGCAGCTTAACAGAAGAACCTCTAGTGCAGTGAGCAAGTGATTCAAATCTGAATCGACTCATTCGCTAAAGAATCATGTCGCTTGTTTTGAGTTGCAGCATTTAAAGTTCATGGGGGGTGGGTGGAGGGGGCAGTTGGGGGAGTTAGGTGCTCAAGGGCACCTCAGTCATGTCTTGCCCTGACTTGTGTGTGTGTGTGTGTGTGTGTGTGTGTAGATGAGAGAACTGAGACAAACACCCGAGCTGTAGAGCTGCAGAGGTTCTGTACGTTCTGGAGAAAATAACTGTGATTTCCAAAATTGCTTAACTATCAGATCCATAGATGGTGACACCTCCTTAGAATGTCTAGGGCAATAATTTGTTCAATTAAAGAGAGTGAGGGGGAAGTGACACTTTATAAGAAATGAGAATACTTTATATTTTAAAACTAGATGTCTGTGCTTTAAAGCTTGATCTCCATAAACAATAACGAATAATGTGGTTCAATTATGTCAAACAAACACAACCAAACAGCAACTGAGGCCAAAGTATGAGACCTGGACTAGAGCTGTGCGATATGACCAAAATTTCATATCCCGATACAGGTCCATTTATATACCGATAACGATACATATCAAATAATTTTTTTTTTATATAAATAAAATAACCACATGGGGAAAAAACATTTCTATATGTTGAATTATACGTCAAATATAAGTCAAACAATTAAAGATATTTTCTGCTGTATGGTGTGCCGTGGGAACAAAAAGACTCTTTAAATGTCTGGGTCTGCAGTTAAAAAAGCACAAGTTTTACACACCTTCAGTTGCCTTGACAACGGCCTTGTGTGTGCAAACTTCCGGTTTAAAAAAAAAAAAAAATGGACTATTTTTCTGTTTTTGTTTCATTGCGATTTAATTTTCTGTTTTGTGAAGAAAGTAAAGAGATATGATTCACTTTTACATTTTATATTTCTTATTTCCTGCAAAAAAATTGAAAAAAAAAGACTTTTTTTCTTGTATTTGGATTTTGAAAGGAAAAACAAATAACTGTTTGCTTCTTATTTTTAAATTTCCGTTTTTGAAATGAAAATCAAATGACTGAAAGATACACAGACCTTTTAGCTACGAGCTCCTCTCTTTGTGTTGGCTGGTCTGTGGTCCCTCTCCTGTTCTGAATTAGTCTGCTCTGCACCGCATGCGTCTCCTACATGTTTGTCTGTGCTCTGCCTTAAAATGTCGTCCAAACAACAAAACGACTGCAGTAAAGTGTGATTTTTGTGACACAACAAATTATTAAACAATAGCCATTTTTCTATCACTGTCACATGATATCGCGCAGGTCAAACCTGGACTGGGTGAAATAAACTAACAGGTGTGAAAGCTTTCCAGAGTTAACCTTCCAGCTCTACTTTCTTTTCACAGGATGTCCAACTACATCCAGAACGAGTGTTAATGTTATTTCCTACCATCTAATCTATTCCTATTACCATAAAAATGTGACCTGATTTACGTTATGCAACCGTCGAGATTTAGAAGCTTCTAGAAAAGTGTACAAATCTTAAGGAAGTGGGTGGAGCCTTGTTGGCATCTGTCACCCTGAGAACGATTCGTTAAGAACAAATGGATATAAACGTGTTTAATTAGACATATTACTCTCGAAACTTTTCTTAGCAGCAGCAGAAGGATTCGAGTTACAGAAGCTCTCAGTCATATTTGCCACATATTTATGTTTAACAGTTAATCCTAGCACTGTCGATAAGGCCTTGATTTATATGCTTATTTATAACATTGAGTATTTCATTAAAAAGCCGCCTGTCAATGGGTAGGATGCATCAGGCAGCTATTATTCAGTTCTCAATGTCTTGCAAGCATAAGGTCCAGAGTTACTTTGACAAGCACTAAATTGTGATGTCTAGACAGCTGGGTCAGAACATCTCCAAAACCGCAGGTGGTTTTAGGGAGTGTCCCAGTATACAGTGGTTAGTTACTGCCAAACGTGGCCCAAAGAAGGACAAGCAGTGACAAGGTCATAGGTGCACAAGTCTCAGTGACGATGTACGTGTACCTGTAGGTGTGGAGGCTAGACCGTCGGGTCCGATCACCCAGAAGATCCACATTATTGCCGTTAGTGGTCTTGTGGATTCCGCGTGTCAGCATGACAGAACTGCTCACTGTTTGTACGGCATCATAGAGGTTGTTTGTTACAACATCGACTTTCTATCACTGGTTGCGAATCAGCTTTTGTTAGCAATTAATTGTAGTCATAAAGGTCAATGATTCCTGACTAATGACTGATTCCAGATTAATGACTTAGACATGATGTGTATAAAAATTGCTAACCTTTGGCTTAGTTGATTGAATGAACGTGTGCTAATTCTCTGCGGAGCGGCTGTTTATTTGTTTTACTGTATTTATGCGATTAAAGGCAAAGACAGAGAGGACAATAACAAAAAAGGAAAGGAATTTTTTTTTACATGCTCATTATTCAAGGTCAAATGGGGGGAAGGGGGGGGGTTGTTTTAGTAAAGCGATAGCTGCATTTAAGACGCCATTATTTAGCCGTAACTGACTAATTAAATGCAACTCAAAGAACTGAAGAATGAGAAATGATCTGATTGACTGTACAAGCCTCTTTGTTGCCTTTCAGCAGTAATTAAGATGAAAAGACGCCTGTCAAGTATGTGGATCATCACATAATTGGGAACAATGTTGCTGCTCCTCTTCTCTGAAGTTAACGGTTTTTTTTTAGTTAGTGGGTTTTTTAGATGATGTATTTCTGGATGTAAAAAAAACCCCTGTAAAATAAACTGTAGAAATGTGTATATATGCTTCCGAGTGATAAACAGACAGGTGTTCACCCAATTATCTGGAGATCCTGAGGTCAAATCCCTGCTATTGCCTTCCGTAGTAGGGAGTTCAGATACCGGAATGGGCTGTAGGGGAGACCAGGGATGGTGAGTTTTCCAATAAATCAAAAATGATTTACACTGGAATAGTCAATTTGCTATATTATAAACTTCAATGTGTCAACTACTAAAACAATGTATTTAAGTGGTTTTATGAAATATGTACAGGTTGTAGAATTGATTTAAAAACAGTCACTGAACTGCATTGGCATCTGAAGCATTTTTAATGTGTGCGTGTGGGTGGGGGGGGGGGGA
>JAOVVF010000039.1:1780928-1793478 GCA_028565595.1 Duopalatinus emarginatus | reverse complement strand
CTTACTGAAGCAGCGCGCGACAAGCCTCAACATGAACTACGGGTGAATCACAGGGACAAATTAGAATTTGCGTTAACGGAACTATTTTTTTTAACTTTAATTTGAGATTGCATTAACGTGTTATTATTGCGTTAACTTCGACAGCCCTATTAAAAACATAAAAAATTGACTAATATGAATTATAATTATAATAATAGGCGTTGGTTGGGGAGAGGAGTGAAAGAAAAACCTAGTTAGGAAGAGTAGCGTAAAGCAAAGAGGAAAGGGAGAGAGAGTGGAACAGTCACAATGAGTTTCGGAGCAGCAGCGCTGAATGATCGGCCACCCGCAGGTGGCAGTTTAAATCTAGGGGCAGTCAGAAGTCCAGAGGCTGAAGATGGAAGCATGTGGGAGGAACAGTACAATTATAGTAGCTTGCACAGTTAAAATGAGCAACCCCATGCAGAGCTCTGAAAGCTAGAAAAAAAAGGATCCTATATTTGATCTGACAGATAGCAGGTAGACCATGCAGTTGTTTGAGATGAGGTGTGATGTGAGTGTGAGGATTCTTGCTGCTGGGTTTTGGATGTACTGTAGACGCTTGAGCAGTGTAGCAGCTAGACTATTGAAAGAGAGACTTTTGCAGTAATCAAGGCTGGAGAAAAAAATGAAGGCATTGGGCAAGATTTTGGCATCGGAGTCCGGAGAAGGGGCCGGAGGCGTGCGATATCGTAGAGGTGACAGAATGCAGTCTTGGTGGAGTCACGGTGGAGTCTAAGAGAACTGCAGAGAGTCTATGAGAGCTTACAGTAAGTAAATCTAACATACTATACCTAAACTTTCATCCTTTCATGTAGGTACCTGGTCCAACATGACAATATCTATTTAATCTATGTTTTCTTTCTGGAACACTGCCTATAAGATAGTGTTGCTGATTATCCACCGAGTGTTCTGACTAATGCTACTGTAAATTATTTCCAGTATCATCTTTGGTTCCAGGCCACAACACTCAGGGGTGTGTGAGAAACCTGTCGGGATGCTGGTTATTCAACTTTCCTGTTATCACATGAGTTACAACGGTTGTGAACAATCCCTCCCTCGTACTGCATTCATTAACACCAGCTTGTCGTGTTACTGAGAATCCATGTAGCGACACTAAGTAAATAAACTCCCCCATCCTCACGACTTTCCAACGGAATGGAATGAAAATGAAAATCATTTTTTATCTAAATAAATACTAAATAAATAAATGCACACAGTTTTTGTAGATCATGTGCAGTGTGATTTCAGAATTTTTTTTAGAATTTATTTAGAATCATTTATTAGAACAGGGGTGCACTTGAATGCACTTACATTTACATTTACAGCATCTAGCAGACGCCCTTTTCTAGAACATCTTACAAAAGTGCATAGTTGATGTCTTGGAGTATTTGAAGCTAGTGAAAGTAGATCAGAATTCAAGAACTCGAACCAGAATCCTACTACAAAAGAACCATGTAGTATCAATAAGCAAATAACTCTGCTGTAAAGACATCTAGGGGAACTTCATTCCACCACCTTGGTGCCAGAACAGATTTGTTTGCCTCCTATGTATCTTGGATGATGGCAGGTCAACACAAAGCACAAACAGCTCAAGGTGTGCACCTGGCTTTAATCATTGCCATGAGGTAGAAGTGAGCTGGACTGTTTTTGGCTTTGTAGGCCAGCGTCAGGGTTTTATATCTGATACGAGCTGCTACAGGAAGCCAGTGAAGGGTTTGCAGTAAGGGGGTGAAATGGCTATACTTGGGGAGGTTAAAAACAAGTCGAGCTGCTGCATTCTGGATCAGTTGCAGGGGCCTGATGGGACGCAAGGAAAGACCATCCAAGAGAGTGTTGCAGTAATCCAGTTCTGAGATGACAAGAGACTGGACTAGTACCTGGACAGCTTCCCTTGAAAGAAATGGTCGAATTCTCCTCTTGCCTGTTAGTTGACAGCTTTAGTAGGTGTGTTTGAGTAGACAAACCTCTAAGCTGTGCTGGACACTGGACTCCCCGTATTAAAACGCGATGGGTGCCGTAAAAATAAATAAACAATCAACAACTTCTTGAGAGAATTTTAGTCCATGAAAGTATTTCAGTAAAGGTTTAATGCATGACTTTTAGGGTTTGTTCCTATATAAAAGCGCCCAATACGTTTATTTCACCCCTTTCATACCTCTCCATGAGGTTGTTTGCTTGTACCGGTGGTATGACGGGACTTTTATCAGACCCCTGACGGATTTGGCAGATACATATTTCTCCCTCGGAGAAGTATTGATTTCTCCACTAACTTCCCTTTGCATCCATATCGATTGGGTAGTTTAGCTTGAGGGCATCTCAATAGGAGCTTTATGGCCAATGCCTTTCTCCGGAGCATGCTTTATTTAGGCACACACTCCTGCAATACACATAAATGCTGCCTAATATCCCTGCTGGCTCACTAATGTCCCGCGGCAATCGATATTTGAAATCATTTGGGAAGATAATGCTCATTGCCTTGGCCTGGTATGAAAATAAGCAAACTACGAGGCGTTATATGGGCAGTTTAATCGGCACTGTGAATGAGTCGTAGGACTTTATAATACTTTGTGGGTTTGATGGTTAATGTTTTAGTTTGTATTGTTTATTTTGTTTAACCTAGCGGTGGCCTCTTTACCGCGCGAGAAACTTAAACATTTATGATGAATTGTGGATTAATTTTATGTGGCTTGAAGAAGCAGCTTAGCAAAGACTCTGTGTCCTTGACTGAGATTTATTATGTATCAAGTCCATTTTTATGTTATTGATTTTTTTTCTCTTGTTCTTCTTGTTTTTCTTTAAAATAGGTGTGATGATGAAGGCACTTTGTAGCTACCCAAAGTCATTTCAATATTTCTTCCCCAGAACAAATGTAGTACAAACTAATGGCTGAAAACATGATAAGGCTGTTACTAAGGATGAATTAGTAAATGCATAGATACGGTGTTAAAAAACATATATATAACAAAAAAAAATGAAACACACAAAAAACATATATACTGTAAATTGTAAAGATAATTTTCTGTATGTTTAGATGCTACATTGCAGTTTAGATGTCATATGTCTATAGCAGGGATTGAACCAGGGGTTACCTTAAATATAAGGCGGTTTTACATATAAAACAAACAAAAATAGTCTGTTAAATATAGGTTAGCTGTACCTGCACATTGTGTAAATATATGTAAAAAAAACTCTAATATTTACTGTATTTTATTTATACATAATTTTCCTGTTAAATCACACAACACATTTTAATAAACAATTTATTCTTGTAATTTTACAATTGTGAAATACAGTAAATTGTGTAGTTTGTAAATTGTAATGTGGTTACAAAAGTAAAAAGAATATTTTCACAGTGTAAACATACGGTGTGTTCCTGTTCGCATGAATCAGCGTGGCTTTTCTTTTGTCCATCAAGCTTCATATCTGACCTGCATAAAAAAGTAAAAACCCTTCAGCGTTCTGCCAAGGTTAGGACAGATGTGTTCATTTAGAATAACGTATCACTATTCGATCACATTCCTAATAAATACGTTTACTGACCGAATCACTGTAAACTTTATGTTCATTCTATTTTTACAGCCAAGCCTGAAGAGTAAGAGCAGCAGGTGAAGAAGTATCTGGAGTGCAGTCATGTTTACACACTGATTTGGCTTGTGGAAGTTCAGAGTCGATCTAAGATCTTGTAATAAAAAAATTAAATAAAAAAAAAACATAAAAGGAACTATAAAGTAAGTCTGGAAAAAACAGCTGAATATATGATAGATTTAGTAAGGTAAGATGTTTGTATATTACAAATGTGATATCTGTTTTTATTTATAAATGCCTCTTTTCCTAACATGGTGATGCTTCCTGGTTTCGTTGTGGTCTCTTTGGCTGCGTCCGAAATGCCGTACTACCTACTAGCATGTAGCGAGTATGTACTGCTCAGCCGCTAGACTAGTATACACTTCTAGTATGCGAGCGTGTAGTGTGCACACCACCTGGGACGCATTTGATCTCCACCTTTTTACCAACCACCTTTGACCCGAGACGTCACACCGCTTGAGGACCCCCGTCGTCAGTAGCCCCACCCCAAACAATAATTCACAGTTTCACTTTTAATTAACTTTAAATTTCATTTGTAATTATAAATGTTACCTTAACTCAGCTACACTGACAATCATAAACTCGCTCTGTCTCGTTTACGGATAAAATGGGCTCGCAGTGAATTACGGGATATGTCAGGTTCGGATAGTGTGCTGGAGAGCATACTGCAAATCTCTCCCAACCGAGTAGGACATCCAGGAACCTTTCGCATACTACCTGATACACACTAGGTATTCAGACACACTACTCGTCTCGCATACTAGATTTGTATACTAACTATTATGGGAGTATGCCATGCTGTGTCATGCCACTCTGTTCTAATTGGTCAGACATCAGCTCTGACAAAACTTACATGCATTTACAAAATTTTGATAGAAAGTGCACGATAAGTCTTGCTGCGTACATTCACTACAGTCATGTGGAGAATCTTTAGATGATGTAGATGACCACAATTAGAGATGGCATTGAAACAAGTACGCGCTGTGTGCTGTGTTTGCATACTTCGAAATGGCCATATGTCATCTGGGTACTTTTTAGTATGTATTGACACACACTACACGTTCTTGGACACAGTTCAGATGCAGGCTGTATTATTGCAAAATGTTCCGTTCTGATTGGTCAGAAGGTGTGTTCTTGTTTCTACGGTGACAGATCGTTCACAGGTCCTTGGCAACTGTAAAAGGATCAGACAAATAATCATAGATTCAGTGACGTTTTCTGTTAAGAGACGTTTACTTATTTATTTTATTTACGCAGACACACTTTGTGGGTTCTTAGTACCTTAGTAGTTTTTGTCAGTTTTGGTAATCGAGTGTTTCATTCGCTGCACATTAGAATTCAATAAAGTAAATAAAGGTGTTAAATTCAGATATTGAACCTGTTTTTGTTTTTGTTCTTTTTTTTATGCAGTGCAGTATTTAGACTTGTTTTGCCGTACATGATATAAGATATTCGATCTGAGCCACTGAGGCAGTGGTTCATACAGGAATACTTAGTGTTCAGTGAACTAGGAGATTGCATTATGGAGAATTTCGATTGCCAGGGAAATGTTTTGTGAAATGAAAAGCATAAAAATCGAAGTGATATTGGCTTTCGGAAGCGAGGTGCTGACTGGAAGACGGGGGGGCGTGTGGGTAGAAGGTGCTGCGCTGCTTTAAACAGTGTTTGTATGGTTTAATTTGGATTTATTATCAGAAAGTTGGTGGTAAAACGCTCCAAGGACTAAAACCGGACGAAAGCCACCATATGGCCACATATTTGTCCTTGAAGCCAGCGTAATCCACACCCATGAATGGAAACACGCGAGCAGGGAGCTGATTGGTGTTTTCGGTCTTACCAACAGATGCCTTCGCACCTATGCAGCGACCCGAGGTCAGGCTCGCGGATGCGGCCCGTCATATACCATCGCATCAGCAGCCTGCTCCAGACGGTATTTAAGCAGGGGGGCAGTGTGTGCTGTTCTACACGGTCAGCTGAGAATGCAGGTGTTCACTGGGGGATTGGAGTCTGCTTTAGAGGTTTATCTATGCATTTTATGTTATGTTATATAAGAACATGCTTTTTTTTTTATAGGTGTCAGTCTGAAGAATCACGTTTCTGATTATCGTATGTCTTTATAAAACTCATAAAGATGCTTAAACTGTGTGTGTGTGAGTAAGAGGGGGATTATAGTTCCCCAATGCCAACTGAACCGGGACCCACGTGAGGACCCTCACAGTTTTAAACGCTGCACGTCTGCAGTTCAGCTGATCCACAGTATTAATGTTTAAATACATTAACCCTCCTAATAGTCGGTTTACTTCATATTAGATATATAAAATACGTATATAAATAATAATATCAACAATGATGATTCTATAGATATATGTATTTTATTCTTTACCAATGCGGTAGAGGGCGCTGTTGCACACATCGACCTCCCAATAATACTGCCCTCTACAGATCTCCACATCAGCACACACCTGAGGGAAAGACTCACAGAGGTCACGAGCCCCAGTCTGTGCGCCACAGTCCCTGAAGCTGACCGTGAGGGCGGAGTTAGTAAGCTCGAGGGGTGGGGATACAGAGGAGGAGTCTAGAGCAAAGAGTAGACCTGAGGGGGTCAAAGGTCAGAGAGGCGGGAAGTTAGAGATGGCCAATTACACACATAACTTTCATTGGTAAAAATAAGCAAACAATTCATACACAGACAGAGAAAATTCTTAAAGCGTAACTATTCAACATAGTACATAACATATTAAATTGTGTCTAATGTGTGCATGTACGCAGGAATGCACGATAGCCCCTTTAATTCAGAACTTACCACAAGTGTCGGCCTGGTGCCAAAACCCAGGGATTGAAAGTAGATACACTGCCACAGAGTCTTGTTACTCAAGGCCCTCGAAATGCTCCACAGAGATTAGGAGTAGTTCATTCAGGTGGTATTCAAGGCTGTCAACCACCAACCGAGCGGTCAGGACCAACATCACCCTATCCAAGATGTGGTGGATGAAAGACCATAAGCCTCTCATATGGGAATTTTCACCAGGAGAGAAAGTGCTTTTATTACTGCCCCACATTGAACTTAAGATGGCTTGGCAAATGGGAAGGACAATAGGCAACATGGGCGAGTTGGGGACTATGAGATTACGCAAATGGACTGGGGTACAGTGTGGCTAGTAATCAGTCAGTCAAACAGTCAGTCAGTCATCCTGTTATCCACTTTGTCTGTCTGGGTCATGGTTTGTCAGAGGCCACCCAGAATCATTGGGCACAAAACAGAAATACTCTCCGGACGTTCACCTCTGAAGATCACCAACCGAAGTCACAGTTGCCAAGTTCTTGCCCCTGCCTGGTCACACAGCGAGTAGAACTGCCCAGTGCCCAAAAGTTAATGCCCAAAAGTTATGGGATGGTTCAATTTTGTATAGACTTTAGGTTAATGAAGTTTGATGCAAATTCAATGCCTCAGATTGACAAACTGCTTGATCGGTTAGGTGTGGATCTATATTACTCAATGTTGGATTTGACAAAGGAATACTGCAAAAGAACACCACTTGTCCACTCCATTTGGTTTACACCAATTTGTAACTCTTACTATTAGGTTGGTTGGCAAACAAGTAATGTTCCAGTAGTTAATGGACAGAATTCTGCATACAGCCTACACCATAGTTTATATAATAATATTTATTGTGTTTATGTAATCAACCATGCAACATCTGAGGGCTATCCTGAGAGTGGTGAGGTGTTTGGATGGGTGGAATTACAGTACCGGGGCTTCTACTGGTGCAAAGTCAAACTAATAAGGCAGCACTGATTGTGGTTTGCCCGAGACCCAAGACTGTCATCCTTTTGTACCCATTTATTCAGTCGTCACCAACCCTCTGACTAAAAGGGAACAAATCCGGTCCAGTGTTTGGAGCTGAGCTAACAAGGCTTTCTTCTGGGCAGCAAATGGACAGTCCTCATCCATTGATACTACTCTGGGACGAGTCTTCATCCTCTGTTCCAACCATGCCCTGCTCCAGGGGCTTCACTGCATGAAGTGTGCCAATGTGTGGATCACTTGTTGCCACCTGGCACCGTAACCTTATAAGTTTGAGGTGATCCACAGGCCAGGGATCCATATGGTGGTGTTGGTGGATTACCTTTCCCTAGCCTGAGATGGACAATGATGGTATGTGGCAGTGGAGAGCATGGTGAAGCACTGGACTGTGAATGTAAATGGAAAGGCTCCATAATGTGTGCTGTGTTTCAGTGATGGCGAGAATAAAAAAAGGGGGAGAAACTATCACTTCAGTAAAGTGAATGTGTTTATAATAGCCACAACCATATTGTTTGAGGTTATTAATTTTTATTACTATTTATTAGTATTTTTTGTATTATTATTATTATTATTATTATTAATTCATTTACTTGTTTGTTGGTTGGTTGACTGATCTATTGATCATAGATGTCTATTTATAGATCATTCCTTACCTGAGATGGAACGTTCCATCTCCTCTTCGGACAAATCCACATCGCCTACTAACGGTGAAACAAAACAAACACAAAGCAGATTCAGTAACATACACACAGGTTCTTTAGTTGCACAGCCTTTAAAGAGAACCTTTTAGGAAGCCTTAACTGGAACTCAGAATTATTTGGCAAACTCCCAAATTCTATAGAAGCTAAGACAGGCAATTTTGGAAAACCCAGCAAGATTAAGGTAGATTTAAAAGAATCTAACTGAAAAAATCATTACCCATTCCATGCATTTTGGCTAATAGACAGACCGTTTAAACAAGGGTTCTTTAAGTGTTCATTAGCTAATTCATGGATGTTGGGTTTCTGAAAAGGTTCTACAGGAACCTGTCAGGCATCACAAATTAAGCTATAGTGGTGTCTGTACAAAGAACACCAGGGTTCCCTATTCAGATTCTACCTGAAACACTTTCTGATGAGGAAGCTTTGTTGTTGAGCTCCACCACAGACATCTCACCTGGTTTCTGTGCTGTTTTTGTCTTGAACTCCTCTTCATTCTCATCGTCCTCTTGTGCAACACATCCTGGGCCAATGGTCACTGTGGGGTCGAGGGGCAGGCATGTAGTAGCAGTTGACCAATCGAAACAGGGTAGCTCAACGGCATGGCAACAGTGCGGGCAGAGGACGGCACAGATCATAGGAGATGCCTGTGCAGATCTGCGTTTATCTAACCTCGCCTTCTTTGTTAAGCACCGCCCACATAAAGTGTGTGCACAGGGTAGAAGGAGAGGCATGTCAAAGTCACGCCTACATAATGGGCACAAGGAGGAGGTGTTGTCATCGTCTTCTTTCTCTTCTTCATGGTCATTTGATTGGTGCAATGGGTTGACTGTTTTGTGGCGAGGATGTCTACTTGTCATTATTGCTGTACTGAACACACACACACACACATCCTATAAATCTTCTTACATACATATGTTAAGGATGTTTTAATAATGCATGGTGTAATGTGAGTAAAGTGTTAGTAATAAAGATATAGCATGAATTAGTGTGACTAAAGTGTATGTAACATGGATTTAGCATGGAGTAGTATTAGTACAGTGTGCGTAACATGGATTTAGCATGGAGTAGTGTAAGGCTGCGTCCGAAATGGCATACTTGAATACTACCTACTAGTTTGGAGCGAGTATATACTATTTAACCTCTAATCTAGTATACAATTCTAGTATGCGAGAGTGTAGTATGCACACCACCTCGGACGCACCCGATCCGCCATCTTACTAACAACCTTTGACCCAAGACGTCACACCAGCTAAGTTCCCACACAATTATTTAGTTTAATTAAGTTTAATTTTTGTTTGTAATTAAAAATGTTCCCTCAGCTCAGCCTACACTGATAATGATAAACTCTCTCCGTCTCGTTTACAAATAAAACAAGCTCTCAGTTCGCTCGCAGTGCATTATGGGATACGTCAGGCTCGGATAGTGTGCTGGCGGAGCGTACTAGAAAATCTCTCCCAACCTAGTAGGACATCCGGGAATCTTTCACATGCTACCTGTTACATACTATGTATTTGGTCGCACTACATCGTGTCGCATACTAGATTTGCATACTAACTAGTACGGGAGTTCGTCATTTCGGACGCAGCCTTTGTTTTCCAACAGGTACAGTAAGACACTTTATGATGCTAACATTAGTTGGCCAAAGCATGAAACGGTGTCAAAAACTTAAGACGAGACGCTGGGTTAACAGTCTTGATTCTCTTTCTGTCTTCTTTCGCACAAAATTAATTGAACTCGTTCTCATTTACTGGAATTTCCCTTTTCCGCGAATGGCAGGCGAGATCAGTCCGCGGTCGCCGATATGCATGAGACGAATAGCGCCGTTGATGAACATTATGCTGACTCGAGGGGAATGACATCCAATGTAAATGTGAAATGAGCCAACTCAACATTTTATTACTTTCACCAGAAATTGAAATTATTTTTGATCAGGGAAAGAAAAAACTCATGACCTCGTAAATTATTCATACTGGAACACAGAGTTAAGGACTTATCTGCAGCAGTCGAGGGCTTGTGTCTCTCTGCCAACAGGGATGTTTAATGCTCTATGGAGGCTGATTTAGGAAGAGCCGACAACAGAGAATATTCATGGAAAGACATTTTAGAGTCCTCATGTAATAAGTGTACAGCTGGTATAAGGATAAGCAGAGTGTAAATGTTAAAATCTAAATAAATCCATGTAGATACAACTTAAGATCTCACACACACACTGTAACAAATTGCATTAATTATTCATTTTCACACACATCCTGGTACTGTTGTTTTTTGAGGACCTGTACAAATTTTTATTGCCTGTAAGACCAGACACAATATACACACACACACACACACACACACACACACACACACATTACAACACACTGCGTTCATGCATGATGTTCACATACACTGAGGTATTAACACTGTTCTGAGGACCTGTGACGATTCTTTTATCGTCTCCAGAAACACACACAAACTACAGCACAATGCATTGATCAATGATTTTTACACACATTCTCGTATTGCTGTTGTTCTGAGGACCTGTGTGGATTCTTTTAATGTCTTCAAAACAACACACGTGACATAAAAGACACACACACACTCACACACTTTCTCACACACACACACACACACACACACACACACACACACACACACACACAAACTACAGCACAATGCAGTGATCAATGATTTTTACACATATTCTTGTAATGCTGTTGTTCTGAGGACCTGTGTGGATTCTTTTAATGTCTTCACACACACACACACACACACACACACACTACAGCATTCTGCATTTATCCATGATGTTGACACACATCTTGGACCACTGATGTTCTTCTGAGGACCTGTAGGGATCCTTTATCATTATCTCTAGAACTACACACACACACATTACAACACACTAATGATTTTCACACACATTCTGGTATTAATGTTCTTCTGAGGACCTGTGGGATTCTTTTATTGCCTCCAGAACCACACACACACTACAACCCACTGTATTCATGTGTGATTTACACATACTGGCATTAGTTGTCTTACAAGGACCTGAGAGGATTTTTATTGTCTCTTGATACACACACACACACACGCACACACAAAACACTGCATGGTTTTCACACCCATCCTGGTATTAATACTATTACCCGGACTTGTGAGGGTCACCTGTAATGATCACACTACACACACACACACACACACACACACACACACACACACACTAGGATTACATGCATTACTATAGCCGTTACTGTGTCCTCTAAATACTTCTAATGTAAAAATAAAATATATTAACTTAAACTTTGCTGCTGTGTTTGTCGGTCAGGTTCTGGGATCCCTGAGATGAAGACCATCCTGAGGGGTGTGGTGTTAAAGGAGTACCTCACTCTCAAAACCTTTGTGGCCAAAGTTATTGGCCTAACATGTGCACTGGGTAGTGGTATGCCTCTGGGCAAGGAGGTAAACACACACACACACACACACACACAAATTCTTCAACATATTGTATTTAAAATTTTATGAGCTTTTCTTTTCACACATATTTTCGTTGTTGCTCTGCTTATGGGGACCTGTGAGGACATAAAGTACTCTCTTTCGTCTTAAACACACACACACACACACACTCGCACGCTTTCTCTCCAGCAAGGATATCTAAGTGGGAAACTTTCCTTATAAATAATTAATCATAAGCAGTATGTAAATTATCCTCTTGCAGTTTGCAGGGATTTGTATGTACATGTAGTGAGCGCTTTGGACAATGTTAATTTTTCTGTTCGAGTTCTACTCGTCCTCTGGTGTCCAATTAAAAAAACTTTCTTTTTATTTCACTCTGTGTTTCTAATTTGTGTGTTGGTTCCCTCTCCAGGGTCCATTTGTACACGTTGCGAGTCTGTGTGCAGCTCTGCTTTGCAAGTTCATGTCACTGTTTGGCGGAATTTACGAGGTAATTACAAACTGATTACAAAAATCATTCACAGAATTAAAAAATGGCTTCGAGAAATCGACTGACAACAAAGCTTCTTTAGAAGGATAAAGAAAAAATGTGAAAACTAATTACAAATACAAAATTACTTAAATTTACAAAAAATAACAATAAAAAATACAATACTCTATTTTTAAATTTAGAACACTATATAAAAAGATGTCGAACATAACAAATCAAGTAAACATGTAGATATTGGTGGTAATAAAAGAATGGAATTAATGATAATTCTTATAAAATATAAAAATTAGGGCTGTCGAAGTTAATGCAATAATAAAGCATTAACGCGATCTCAAATTATTGCGCATTATTAACACAAATTCTAATTTCGATTCACCCGTAGTTCATGTTGAGGCTTGTCGCGTGCTGCTTCAGTAAGAGTAAGGCTGCGTCCGATATGGCATACTTAGGACATCCTGGAACCTTTCACATACTACCTGTTATGTACTAGGTATTCGGACGCACTACATCGTG
>JAOVVF010000039.1:1753156-1763725 GCA_028565595.1 Duopalatinus emarginatus | reverse complement strand
AAATGAATATTTTTTTATAGTAATAAAAATAAATAAATTATATAAATGGTATATAATTATAAAAAATATTAATGGTATATAGTTACATAATTATGTGTAATAATAATAATAATAATAATAAAAGAACTTAACAGAACACAAATTATATAAACATATACATTTAATATATAAATTAAGTCATTAATAATAATAAAAAATAGAAACAAGAATTTTAAAATAAAATCATTTTAAATATTATTATTATCAATAATAATTTGAATGATAAAATAATCAGTATAAAAAAACTTTCAATTGAAAAATAATATGTTTAAATCGTCATCAGAAATGTTTAATGTAATAAAATAACGTAAATTAATAATAATCAAAAAAGAACTTTTAAAATAACCTTATAATAACTTTCAATACTATTTTTGTTAATATTAATAAAAATAGTAATAGTAATACCAATAATTATGATGATTATAATTGAAAACAATAAATAATAAAATAATTACAAATAATTACAATAATAATTATAAATAATAATAATAATAATAATAATAATAATAATAACAACAATACGTCTTGTTGTTGTTGTTGTTGTTGTTGTTGTTGCGCAGTTGTTGTTGTGTTTATTTGGAGGTAATAAAATCACTATATAGTGATTTATAGTGATATATAAAATCACTATAAATCACTATAAAAATGTATAAAATCACTGCATTAAACCAGTGAGCAGTAAACAAGCATCTTAACATGTTAAGCAGCAAAAGCTGATGTGTGTTCTCTAAAGCCACCACCAGAGGGCAGACGTGTCTACTACTTGTAATATCCTTGATGACCAGCAGATGGCAGTGTTGATTAGATCAAACGTTTGTAAAGTTGTAGTACTATGGAGATTTATGTATGTATAATATTTAGAACACTGTTGATGTATGAAATGGGGGTTTATGTGTAAAGTTTGTGCACCCTTATGGGATATTAAATATAAGATTTATTTTAAACTCAGGGGATATCAGGGAATTCATTCAGACTGTTGTTATGCAGAATTATCAGTGAAAATACACTACATGGCCAAAAGTATTCAGACACCTGACCGTCCCTAATTCAGGGTCCGCATCCTTCAAAGGCTGCGTTTAAAGGGCATCCCTTTTCACATGCTCCCAGAATGTAGAGTGGCAGTCAAGTGTCCACATACTTTGCAGTGAAAGTGTTTCTTTAGTTGAATGGTAAGATAAGATAAGATAAGATAAGATAAGATAAGATAAGATAATCCTTTATTAATCCTGCAATGGGGAAATTTGCAGTGTTACAGCAGTGCAGAGGACAGGACAGAAGAAGTGTCAGTAACTATACAAGTAATATATAAAACAATCTATATATACAAAAGTAAATGCAAGAAATATAAAAAAAAAAGTAAGTGCCTCAGTGTTAGGGTGAACTGTATCCTGATGACAAGGGTATGTGAAGTGAAAGTGAAAGTGAAGTGTGTGTGTGTGTGTGTGTGTGTGTGTTTCTGCTTAGTCCAACTGATTAATTAAAGGCCAAAGTTTATCTAATAGAGATAGATGTGCTTGATGCTGAGTCGGCAGTTTGGTGTTGACTTGTTTAGTACAGTGCAGAATTAGTTTATCCTTTTGTGGTTTGGAGTGAACCTGCATCATAACGCTGCCTTTATTTCTACTAGAAACACTGAACAAATGCAACGCAACATCTGTGTAGTTCACCTGCCAGAGTTCCTGTCTGTAGACGTATCAGGGGTCACATAGAAAGGCAGCTAAACAAACCCCACATCATTATGGAGCCACCATCAGCCAGTATATATCAATGTTTGTGTATATATATATATATATATACATACATACATATTGCAAGATTAAGCAATTAAGCACAGGCTTTTGGGTATAGATATGAGAATAGCAATCATGTGTGTGTGTGCGTGTGTGTGTGTGTGTGTGTGTGTGTGTGTGTGTGTGTGTGTGTGTGTGTGTGTGTGTGTCCATCCTTATATTACTTGAATGCCTGCTGAATTTGACCTTCTGATGACATTTCACCAACCACCATATAGAAAACCTCCTATTTCTCATTATTTGAACATTTATTAAATTATTTAATAAGAAATAAGGTTGTGTTTTCTTTAAATAAATAAATAAATCAATCTCAGATGTATTATTAATGGTGTATACTGGTGAGACTGGGATTAGTGGTGAGTGTACACTGCATCATTTAGCTGGAATAACAAGTGTGTGTGTGTGTGTGTGTGTGTGTGTGTGTGTGCGCGCGCCCTGGTTCCACTGCCGTCATCACAACACGGCTGCTGATTGGCTCTCTCTGCACACACGTCATCCTTTTTATTCCCACACTGCCATTCATGAATATTCCGCACCACAGGGGCGGGGCTTCCGCGCAGGGCCACGCCTTCTGTATGAATAGTGAGGTCTGGCGCGCGCAGGCAGTAGAGTCAGTGCTGCATGGAGGTGAGTGAGTGAGTGTGGTGCATTACACATCTGACGTCCTCACACACACACACACACACGCACACGCACACGGGCCTGTCCATCACATCTCTGCTACAAGTTCATGCAGTGAAGTTCTACATGACTGCCTGTTATCCTCAGGTGTACCGGTGAGTCTCTCTCTCTCTCTTTATTGTTTTTTTTATTTGCATTTACTTTGCACACCTTGTTACTGTTTGTAATTCCTGTTTTGCACAAATTAAATCTTTTGCAGATTAAACCCTCACGTGCATTCACTTTCAACCTCTTTTTTCAGGGCTCAATCCCAAATACCTCACTCCCTATAATCTAGTGCACTACTTCACCCTATTGTGTTTTATGTCTAATGTAGTGCACTTGTGTAGGGAGCCTCTTTTTTCCCTCACCCTTCAGTGTCTTTTTTTTTTTTAATCTGTTAAACCCAAACAGGTGTGTTAACTGTGATCACTATTACAATGTCGACTATTTATCAACTCTAACAACTTATCACTTGTCTAATTTTTTTTTATTGTTTACATACATTTTTTTATTTGTGTTTTGTTTATTCTTCCTGTTTGATGTCCATTCGCCTGTAGTGTGCTTCAATGGTTTCTAATATGTAATTGATGTACCCTTGAGCAAGGGTGTGCAAACTTTTGCACACTTTTAACTATAACCATAGAATCCACACATCCCTGGCTGAACTTGATGTAATCATTCTGGAAGGGCATCAAACCCTATCAGGGTTGAGTCCGTCCCAGGAACACCATGGAACGAGTCAGAAGACCTCCTGGTCTTGCATGCACATAGAAGCAATTTAGACTAGCAGGTGGACCTACTGGCATTTTTCTGGAGGGAGATCTTGAAGCAAAGTAAACATAGACCTGGATAAAACCCAAGGTTTGAATATTCCACATCAGCAAAATGGAAAAGCGAGACCACAAGTATCTGTATATAAGGACGGGGCAGTTGTTCTGAAAGTCAGGTCTGTGAACCACGTTTTTTTTGTTTGTTTTTGTTTGTTTTTATGGTGTCGGTAATCACAACCCATGCTTCTCCTGAAGCTCTAATATTTATGCTAGTTAATTGAATCCAAACCCCAATAATCAACTGGAAATAATATCAACTTGTGGTCTGTTTGTTGAAAGTTGAGGAGTAAAAGCTTGAAGGTTCCAATAAACAAAGCAACCTTGAGCAATGTAAACATAAAGCCAGGCATAACCCACGGTTCGACCCGAGGACCCGTCAGGCATGACGAGGGAGGCATACAGCTACTTACTTCATCATGCAACCGCAATGATGGTCCGTTTGTTTGTTGTTGTTTGTTTCCCTCAAATTTCGACCTAACAGACTACAAGATGAGATCATTTACAGTTGATTATGATGGTTTGGATCTAAGAGACCAGTCAGTTAACTAGCACAAATATTAGAGCTTTAGGAAACATGTAGGTTGTGATCACCAACACCGTAACAACAGCAACAAAAACATGGCGGTGACTCATTTCAGGTACAAAATTAGACTGAGAGACCACAAAATTTAATTTTATTCTTTATGTTTTGAAAATAAATACTAAATTTTTCAACCAAGATTAAAAAAAAAATGACGCTGCTGACTGCAACTAACCAACATGCCTGATTTCCAATTCTTTCTTAATTTTTTAGACCTAAGATTTAAAATGGCTTTTTAAGATTTAAAAAAATGGCTACTAGAGGAAGCTGTAATCAATAGACTACATTACAGACATGGTGTGACTTGCACTGGAAGTTTTGCGGTGGTATTTCCACTCAGATCCTGCACTGTGGTCAATGTGAGTCATTTGGTAGTTACTTTCCTTGCCTCTGTGAAAGGTCATGTTCCATTGTGTGGAATCGATCTGCTGCTGCTTAATAAAAACCTGAGAATGCCCCATCTCAGTAGGACAGAGTCCAAAATAGCTCCATGTTGGATATATATGTTTGAGGTCCAAGTTCTCAGATTTGGTTCGGACGTCTTTGTGTGACGTTATCCTCAATTCTTTTATACCACTTGAACCCCAAGCTAAATGTATTTCCAGTTAGTCACCTACTCTTGCCATCACCTGATCTTACTCCATGAATGAACAATTCACCTCATCTTTCATCTAAGGGGGGAAAAAATAACCAATCCACCTCTGGGGGAAAATGGAGCACCAATAATAGCACTTCCGTAGCCATGTTGGTGTAGCACGGTGTGATGTTTATGTAACCCGTTCGAATTACTTTGCAGCATGAACAGGATGTATCGACTTGACCTCCTTAACAGAACTTCAGAGCTTCAGTGCGCTTACTGTTTTCCTGCAATAGCTTGCAATAGCTGGTGGTTTTTTTGCAAAACCCCTTGATCTCTTCTCTTACAAAGGCCTTGTGTTTCCTTTTTAAACACGGCTCGTGTTTGAGGAAGCCTTTGGTGATTCCGAAGGTGTCTAACCAAAGTTAATGTTTGGCGTTTTTGACTCAGTTTGTTCTTAGCATTTTGACTTTGCTTGTTTGTTTTTGTCTGTTACTTTTGATGGTTAGCGTGAACCCATTCACTGGAAACATTTGCGTGGAAAAGAATGAACCTCATTGTAAAGAGCTTTGCAGGGATAAACTGTGATTGGAACAACAGGATGGTCTGTTTCTTTTTCCAGGCTCAAATGTCCAAAGGTTGCTTACAGCTAATCTGAGCAAAAATGGGCCTCATTGTAAAGAGCTTTGGAAGAATAAACACTGATTTTGGATCTGGCGTTATGATCAAGCTCGAAAAGCCAAAGGATAGTTCGGGGCTGATGTGATCAGGGGAATGGTTCCATCTAGCACCCTTAAAGTTTGAGAGGGTACAAAGTAGAACTTTTTTACCAATCTATCAACATGCCTGTGACAGCCCTTTAGCGGTTAATCATCTGCTTTAATGAAGGTGGTCTTCTTGATTTGTAAGACTCTGGCATGCTTTCCTGATTAATTATTTTTTTATACATAACTGGTGGTCAATTTTTCCATGTCTTCCTCTACCTGGCAACTAAAGATCTGATGTATCAATTGGGTTCAGTTCTTCTCGTGGTCAAGGTTTTGTCTTTCTTGAGCTCAATTTCTTTGTCTGATCACATGCTTTCTCCTACACCTTCTTGATCTTTTGCTGCTCATCTGCTGGTCCATTCTCATATGTAGCTCCAGCTTTCATTTCTTTTGCTACCTTGCAGCTCATAAATCCATTTTTAAGGTCTTTGTTCAAGCACTGTGACGAGGCTGAAAGTCAGGATTATGTGTTTGCTTAGTTTTGATGCTAATTCTCTAGAGGCTAATGGTCCTGATCTTCTCCTAAAGAATGTCAGGTCAGCCTTTAACTTGAACTCTGTTCCTGTCTGATCACATGCAGTATGCACAGATTTCTTCTAATGGATTTTCTTTGCTGTGTCTCTGGTGGTCTTTTTTTTCTTTTTGCTTCCATTGCAGTTGCCTTGCACCACCACCCATTCCCCTATCTATCTTGATTATGATTGGAGGACCAAGAAGGTCAGATTTCAGCATTCTGTCTGGTGTTCAAAGGTTATCTTGGGCCATTATCCTGCTTGAACCCACTTGCCTGGTGTCTTCTGCATTGGCAAGCTCCATTGATACTTCCCTGCATTCTTTCCTGACCTTTCGCTGTAGTCTGGCGGTCAGTTTTTTTTGCTTGGCAAGCGCCACTGAGCGTGTCAGCTTCTGTACCTCTGGCCACCATGCTGACGGCTAAGATATACAGCCGGAGCAGATGGGAAACAATGCGAGGTATGCGGAGTCTGATAGCCCTGTGTGTTTAGTGGGTGTCAGCACTGAGAGATGGTGCTGATGCATTGTGGGTCAAGTCAGCCATTCTCTTCTTCTTTTTGCCTGCAGTTGTTTTTTTTTTGTTTTTGTTTTTTTAAATTACATCCATACCACGATCAGCCTTGACATTAATACTACCAAACCACTGACGGGTGAAGCGAATAGCATTGATTATCTCATTACTTTGGCATCTGTCAAAGGGAGCGGTACATTAGATCGCAAATCAACAGTCAGTTCTTGATGTCAATGCACTGGAAGCAGGTCGAATGGGCAAGTGTACGAATCTAAATGACTTTGACAATGGATCAAATTGTGATGACTCCAAAATAGATTAATACCTACCAGATGTGGTCCAAGGAGGGACAATGGGTCAACAAGTTGAAAAGATCATGGATGCCTAAGGCTCACTGGAGGTGAAGGCTAGCCCGTCTGGTCCGATCCAACAGAAGATCCAAAGAAGGATCTGTTGCTAACGTCCTCGTGCCATATATGACAAAACATCTACAGACGTTCTGTGGAGTCCATGTCTTAATGAGGCAGAGCTGTTTTGGTAGCTGTTGGCAGGTGGTTTAATGCCTGGCTGATTGGTGTCTATCATGAGACGTATAATAAAACGTCTAAGCACGGTGTTGTTATTTTAATCATATCACCCATCCCTAATGTAAGTGTGAACCTCGCACTTCAGAGTTTCACAGTTTAAAGAAGAACCAGTGGAAACCTTCGTTCGGTGTGTTAGACGTTTGATCCGCCCTCCTGTCTTTTTTTCCCCTCCTTACAAATAACAACCCCGGCCTTGTTTTGTTTTTTGATCGCCCTGAACGTGGAGGAAATTACCAGTGACTCGCAGAAGAACAAAGAACACGCTTTTATTCCCACAAACATCCTGGGCCGCTGGGGTCCGACTAATCCGCCAGGCTTGCGCGTTCCCATGTTCATTATTAAAGCGGATGAAGAGATTTAGATGGCAGGAAGGCTCCGGATTCAAATCTGCAACAGAAGCACTGCATGTCCTGCATAGAGATTATAAAAATCTTCAGTAATGCTTCCACAACTGATTACGCACGAGGAAGAGGAGGTGTACGAGGAGAAGGGTGGCGAGGATAATGCTCGAGTTTTGCTCTGGTAGTGAACGACATGGTTGTCTTTTGTTTCGAGCCAACGTGTGTGTGCGCACACTGATGCTGAGCTTTTAGTTCTTCCGTCTGCCACCAGATTTCCTGTCTCAGTAGTGTTGGTTGGGTTGGGCCATCATGTCATGATATTACACACACATTATATATTGATTGGTGTGTGAAGCAGAGATATTTGGAGAAGTCTGTCTCCCTCTGTGTCAGTTTGCTTTGATGCTAAGAATAGTCCTCCTCAGCACTAATGGTCCGCATCCATCCTTTTGACTCCTTGTTTGCTTCATGAAGGGCACTTCACTTGGATGTTCCAGATATTTCCAATTCCATGGAAAAGAAGACGGCCGGCATGTCTCGTTGCGCGACGACCTGGACAGTTTTCACACTTCCATGTTTGTAGACTTTGAATTGTTGCGCACTCTCCTGCTTCCTCTTGTCTCCCGCCCGCTTTTGTGTTTTATTAGGCCCGACGTTCTGTTATTCTTAGACGAGCAGGATGTTTATGTGGCCTCGGAGCTGAAATATCGCTGGCAACCCTGGAGTGTTTAGATTTCAGGCACACGTCTGCACAATCACTGCACATTCGTTATGTCCGAGCTCTCTCTCTCTCTCTCTCTCTCTCTCTCTCTCTCTCGTTTTTGAGTTGAGTGCATCTAGAACAGCTGGAATAATCTAACATTTACATTTCATAGTAAATACCAGCGATGATTGTCAAGAAAACGTGGAACCAGGAGTCCTGATTCATGATGAATTGTTCTTGTAAGAAAGCCAAAGAATTTTTTTTATAGTATTTGTATTTCCAGCCATTGTTTTCCATCAGGCCACAGCTGTGCAGAGGAAGTCATAAAACACAGCTTTGACTTCAAGATGTCCAGCACGTTGCTGTCTCTCAATCTTCATATAACATTTTAGTGGAGGGTTAAGGATGCTTATACCACTGTTAAATTCTGATTGGTCAGACGGTGTTGATCACTTGGCGGTTTCCAGGCACCTGGACGTTTTGTCTTGTGATAGTAACAGTGAGCGCTCTATAATGTAAGACATAACAGACGCTATTTTGTATTGCAGGAGCTCCATGGTCTTAAATGTAACTATATATGGATAAAAACGCTGCTCTTTAATCAATAAGAATGGTTAGTTTTAGCAGGATGCTGTGGTATAAGAGGAATAAAACACTTCAGGATTTATTAGTTTTGACTTCACTTTATTATACCATTATACCTGTTATTGATTTCCTTCCTGTAACAGCACACCTCTGAGTGCTCCTTAAACGGATACTACTCGGAAATGTTACAGGGTTCCGCGTAGAGCCTTTAAAGGGCCATGTCAGGACAAACCAGAGGAGTATGCTGGGCGTTCAAGATGTTTTGTACACCCTATGGCAACACAACACACGTTCGTCAGGAATCTCTTCACGTTTCCCTTAGCCTGACATCTATAGCAATAAACACCAGACTTCCTGCAGAACGCTCCACAATTCTGTTGTATTCCGAGGTGTAGGATTTCTGTGTTCCACAGGACGTTGCGTGGCGTCCCAGATGTGTTTCGTGACAGGTGAGAACGGCAGAACCCCAAACTCAGGCGAGTGTTCCTTTAACTGTAGTTTTGCGTCTCTAGACACGTGTGTGGTGGCGCGTTGTCCTGTTCGAAAAGGACAAACCCATCAGAATGAATACAGGTCATGAACTTGTCAGAAAGCAGAGCAGGCATACATAGCGTCCATTAACGCACTGCTGTACGCAACCAACGACGTGCATATGTGGCGTCGCTATGTATTTTGCATAGGCTTGTCCACACCAGCTTTCCTGACACTTTAGTTTAGAACTTTACTTCGTTAATCAGGTGACCTTCGAGAGCGTATATTTTCTAATTAGCTAGCTGTAATTCAGCACTTGACAGTCTTGCTATGCACCAGGATGTCTTCTCTGCTATTATAACTCCAGTTAGTTATGGTAGTCGCTTGCTCCTTGGCAGTTGTATTGTGGTCTGCTAGGTCAGCTGGGTTTTCAAGGTTATTTGTAGCTCAGGGGTTTATTTTCCTGTAAGCCAATGATAAACATGCAGGCTTTGCTTATAAGATGGAGATTGACGTCGCTAATCTAGGGATTTGCATGCACGTGAAGAAAAACAAGGCACCTGTTGAGTGTTGTTTGGTTTGGAGGTCACTGGGACATTGTACAGGAAAATGCAGCATGTTTTGTATCTTGATGATGGATCGAAATCGAATGCTTGTGACTGGTTGTTTCATCAGGAACCTCACAAGCTCAGACTAGCCCTACAGTGTGCTTGTGGTCTGACATTTCTTCATTCTGAGTCCCTGTTTCCGGTCCTAGCTGCAGTTAGCTCCCACCGCGGTTTTGTCTTATCTTGTCATCTCATTAAACGTCTGTACAGTCGGTGCCAATAGTGACGGTATGCAGCTAGTCCCAGTAGCATTGGCTTGCTTTGCTAATTTCCTAATGTACAGTCACAAGCAAGAGAAGGGTGACGGTATAAATAAAGTAATAAGAAATCTTTCCAGGTGTCATGCAGAAGTAATATACTGGCCAACCTGCTTTATATCATGAATGTAATGAGTCCAAGGCAGTTGATATGCTACTGATTGCTTATATGTTAGCTAGATTAGCTAGCTTTGCAGTAAAGCACTGATGTTTTTAAATGTTTTAGATCCTGAACAGTCCCGTGAGAAGAAGTCTGGGATGTTTTTCCTTTTTCTGCTTATGTACATGCTCTCGTTGGAGTTTATTTAGCTGGGCCCATCGTGTGTGTGTGTGTGTATGTGTGTGTGTTTGCTGTACGTGTTTGTGTGTGCTTACCCACAATGACCACTACACCGGCAGACTTTAAATAACTTCTGTGAGAAAAGAGCTTCGGTGCAGTCTCAGCTCATACAGGAATAGATGCCCTCTATTGCCATTGCTGTAATGTTTAGCCTTCAGCTTTTAGCTTTTAGGCCTATTTATTTATTTATTTATTTATTTTTTTAAAAACCGTGAAGTGCGTCAAGGTCCAGCATCGAGGGATCAGCAGGTTCCAGTAAGCCTAGTGGCTTCTCATCATGTTCTGCTGCAGAATGGAAATGTCTCCAAGTGTCAGAACTGACTGTTTCACAATGACTGCACAATGCACATATCCCACAGAATGTCAACACTGGCTATTGAGGAAAGTTAAGGAAACCACAATGTCCT
>JAOVVF010000039.1:1737087-1747527 GCA_028565595.1 Duopalatinus emarginatus | reverse complement strand
CTTGGATGCCTGAGGTAAACCTAGTAAATGTTAGCATTTAGTGTGGCTACGGGAGGTAGTAAACATTAGCATTTAGCATTTTGTGCAGATATGTGAGGTAAAACTACAAAATAAGAGCTTTTTGTGCAAGCGTATGAGGCAAAACTAGAAAATGTAAGCGTTTATCGTGAATGTGTTTATCGTGAATATATGTGTATATATATATATATATATAAAAGGGAAAACTACCACATGTGACCTATATGTGTGGTAAAACATACAAGCATTTTGTTCAAGTGTAAGACGGAACAGTCACTCTAAGAGGTAATATTTTAAGAGGCTCGGATGATTTTTATCCCCGTTGTTTTCTTCTTTTTGTTCGGTTCAGCATGTAAAACAAATCTATCTTAAAAACTTTCAGTTTCACTTCCTTTTGCAGCAGCTTTAAAGCAATGTGGCTTGACTTCCTGCAGAACTGTGTTCGTGTGTGTTCTGTGCACGGTATTTAAATGCATACTGTATTTAGTTGCACAAACCGCATTGTGCCTGCCTGCCTTCCCAAACTTACCTCGAGCCTTGCACACTTCCTCTATGCAAGCCGAGGGCTTTTTTATTCACATGTCTTCGCTTCTTATAAACTTGTTGACCGGAGGTCAGCTGCCAGGGCCAGATGAAATACAATGACAAATGACAAATGCACAGGTTTGTGAATTAGTTCTAAAAGTAAAAAGAGTAGCCTGCACTAGTTAAATAGATTTGCAGTATATGTTACTTTAAAATTAGAATTTTTATACACTATAACATTATATTTAATGTCTGTTAACAGTAATAAAAATGAATGTATTTCATTTCTGGCCTTGGGATGAAATTGCCCATACTTTTCCAACCCTGTATGCATTTCTATTTCGGCCCTGTGTGTCTTGCTATACAACTGATATTATCTTCCAATGGTGTCTCATATATAATTCCTACAGACTTAACTTTTTTTGTCTGTGATAAAATAACATGCACATGTTGTTTCAGGTGCATTCAGCCTGAAATAAGCAGACTCAGTGAAGCGAAAAAGAATTATTTGTAGAGCTAAAGAACTGCCGAAACCAGCTATTTATTTTAGCCCGGTCTCTGAGGACTCGAAGGCAGCCGGCAGTTTTTATTCTGGTTCAGCATCTGAGCGAACACACTAAAATGGCACCGCTGATCATTAGAGATTATAGATTAGTGTCGTGCTTTGATACTACAGCACTGTTACATTCTCCATTCTGATTGGTCAGAATTTTGATTCATTTACTATTACAAAGGTGTCGGCTGTAACTCGAAGCACAGGCTGGTATTGATAACATTTTAATATCCTATTGTTTTTAATATAGTAATATTTTCTGTGTCAATGTCTTAAATTCAGAAATGTGAGCTTTTTCTATGAATGCCTGAGGTAAAAGTTGTAAACTGGTTGTAAAACTGGCGAACTGAAGCTTTTTTTTTGTGCATGTGTAAGGTAAACCTACCATGTACACACCTTTAATTGTCAATATCTAAAGAAAAGTTGGATATTTTCACGTTTTGGTGAATGCCTGTGGTAAACCCTGTGCATGTGAGCGTTGTCGACGGACGTCTGAAGTAAAACTGGTAGTTGTGTACTTTTTCTGTAAATATGTGAGGTAAAACATGGAGATCTGAGCCTCTTCTGCTAATGCCTGACATAAAACATGGGCGTGTGGGCATGTTCTGTGGATGTCTGAGGTAAATCTAGTAATTGTAAACTTTATTTGTGAAAATGTGAGGTAAAACTAGTCAATATGAACCTTTTGTATGAATGTCTGAGGTAAAACTTGTAATAAATTTCAGGGTGGTACCAGAAAATCAAGTCCAAGGATCATGCTAGATCTTATTACAGCATACAAAATCAAATCATTGGCCTGTTTGCCATTAGTTAATTGCTGACACAAAGTCTGGATATAATTCAAACTGCAGGTAGCCTGGGAATAAGGCGAATCTGCTAGCTCATGTTTTTTTTTTTGCCCTGGCAGATGTGATGCCAAGTTTGGTTTTAAAAGTAAATTACATAGTGCAATGCATACTTAAGCTAGAGTAAAATTAAGGGATTAAAAGAAAAAAAAGACTTAATTACAATAAAGGGAGTCGTAATTTTGTTATTACTTCCCCAGCACGTCAGTTACACTATAAACTAGACTACAGAAAGGAAAAACTTATCTGTTACGAAAACAAATTGCAAAGCTAGCATGACTACAAACTGGCTGAACACAAGCGGTGAGCGTTCGATTTTTTTGCATGATTACCTGATGTTTGTGTGCATGTGTGTGTGTGTGTGTGTGTGTGTGTGTGTGTGTGTGTGTGTGTGTGTGTGTGTGTGTATGTGTTTGTCTGGTTAAGTAACAGGTTAGTGAGACAGGTCAATTGAAGAGTGACTCAGTTCCATGGTCTTCATGTTACTTCCTGGAAACGTTGAGTGGACATTCCACTCCGATAAAGACACCTCCTGGTTACACACACACACACACACACACGTACACACACGCACAACCGAGCTGAGTTATTTATGCACTGGACAGTGTTACAGTCCAAACGCTCCTCATCATGATGTTAACACTCAGACTGTGTGTGTCAAAGTGAAGGAAATAGTGCTGAGTAGTGTGCATTCAGCATGTTTTTTTTTTTAATAAAGATAGTGGTGAAATGGGTGAAAAGTGGACGTTTGAGTCTAATGCCAAAAAGGGTGTTCAGTAGTCTACTGAATTCACCCATGAATTAAAATAAGATTGTTTTATGGTTACATAAAATGGTTCAGTAATGGATCGTTGCCGAGTGACAACTCTGTTTCAACTGGTCTCAACTTCCAAAACTTTATTTTAATCTTAATTGTGTGTGTGTGTGGGCGTGTGTTTTAAATTATTCTCAGGGTCATAGTGCTCAGTCACTGATAGCTCTTCTCTCTCATTCCCAGAATTCTTTCCAGTGGAAACAATCTGCCACTGATCCTTGTCTCTCAACACACACACACACACACACACACCCTCCTGCTCACACTTTCCAACATGTCATCCGTGTTCACGAACTTACACCCTGAGCTGTCCTCACACACAGAGTGGCGCACACATGCCACAAGTACATATACACACATATATACATAGGCTGTCTATTTTTTTCTGTTTCTCTTGTCTTTCTTTGTCACTTTTTGTCTACTATCTATCTATCTATCTATCCATCCATCCATCCATCCATCATTTTTCCTGTCTTTCCCTGTCCATTGTTTTTGCTCCTCTCTCCCTTTATTTGTAGTATTATAGTAATATAGGGAGATCTACTTCATCTCTCAAAGGTAGGTCATGAAAGTCCTTGGATATTTCATCATGATGGTTTATCTCTCTCTCTCTCTCTCTCTCCATCTCTCCATTTCGAGCTTGTTAACATGTCACACATTCTTCTCCACAGTACAGTCAGTTTAGTAGGGCAACGACCTCATCTCGTGTGTATAATGCAGCAGATTAGGGCACTATTTAGTCGTGTATGTTATATTGCGTGCCATGCAGGTGTTCAGTTACAGCGAAAGATCATTGTTTTCCATTCACAGCGTGTCCTTACTGGTCCTCTAAACCGTCACCAGTGTCGGTTTCTGACCACAGCACTGCTGTTAGAGGCGTTTGAGATTAGCCACACAAGACCCAGTTATAGTTTTGACGAGTGACCCATCTGTAAGCACCCAACTTCACAGTAATGTGACGCAACAAATAGTTGTGTGGTGTTTTAATTTTTTTTTTTCCCCACAGCAGCCTTTAACAGCTAAATCTACTTCTAAACCTCTGAACATTAGAAATAGGTTTCTGGAAAAAAAAAATTTCAAAAGATATGAAACCAGTGTTGTAACTGTAAGGTTGTTGATTTAATACCATGTACTGACAAGACACGACTTAATTTCCCTTGAGCGAGGCACCTAACCCCCCAACTACCCCCTGGGTGATATGGATAGGGGCTGCCCACTACAATGTGTTCACTGCCCCCTACTGTATGGGTTCATTACTGTGTGTGCACAGATGGTTTAAAGGCAGAGGTCTAATTCTTCAGTAGGTCAATCATTTCACTTTAATTTTATCGGTTACAAGTGCATCATAAATCTTGGAAGACATAAGAAAAGGGTATTTGTTTTTGACACTACAGTGGAACTGTGGTGATTTGGGGTAACAGGTTTATAATTATACTTGTTTTCCATTTTCTATGGTACTGTATGTGAATTTCTGCATGTATGGATTTTTTTGTATGAAAACATTTCAGGTTGTGCTGTTATAGAAAATAACCAATGACCTTAACATTAGATTTCCGAAGCGAATTCATTTCCAACAGCAGCATATCCTGTGTCATTCTCTCTCTCTCACTCTCTCGCTCTCTTATCCGCTTCTTCTCAGGGTTTGTCCAGAGCCTACCAGGAATAATTAGGTGCAAGGCAGGAATACGCCCCGAACAGGGGAGCCAATCCGTCGCAGGGTACCACACACACCCATTAACTCACACACTCACACCTAAGGCAATTTAGCACATCCAATTCTGCTACCATGTGTGTTTTTTGGGAGGAAGGAGGAAACTGGAACACTCAGTAAAAATATACTTGGCCACCGGGAGCAAGGGTTCAAATAAAAACACAGTTACATATTTATCTATCGATCAATCTTTTTATTATATTTGCATTTAATTTTATGGATCTTCCAATATCAGTTGGTAAGAAACTGTTCAACATTTCTGGAAGGAGTCTCCAGTCTTAGTGACTTTTAATAGTCCAGATTTTTCTCATTATGTTGCATGCTACTGTAAGTGATAACATGAACATTGTTTTTTTTTTTTTGCATAGCAAAAACTGTAACTATAGATGGATTTCAAAAATGAGTCACATGTTTGTAAGCAATAGGTTTTTTAGTATTGCTGTCTTCTAGGGGGAATAAAAACGTTCAGGATGTGGAGTTATTGGAAACTAATCAACAACACTGTGGTAACATTTTGCATCGAGCCTCGTCATTGAGTGTTTTCCTATAAACATATATCCTGTTGTTTTATTCGTGTTTAATCAGTGGGTCTTTTCTTTTAGAGCAGCTGGTGTGTGTGTTTTAATATGTTATTGCTTTAATCTCCACACTTCCTCCACCGACACTGATATAAATAGGGAGTCACTGTCGTCTGCTGATTATTTATGCTTGGAGAATGTTCTGGAAAAACTAAGTCCTTAAGAAACAAAAGGCGGGGGATGGAGGAGGGGGAGGAGGTTTATGGGTCTTTTATCTGAATATGTTCACCCAGTGAAATGTATATTAAATCCAATTTAATAGGGGTCAAACATCACAGACGTACGCTAGCCCCAGGACCCGAGGAGAAATGGAGTACTTCAGACTGGAATGCAGATTAAGAGTAAAGATAAATTTAGATCGTGCACTTTGCAGGCACACTTCTCTTTGCTCCTCTCCCAAAAAAAAAAAGACAGAGAGAGCGAGGGGTCAAAGGTCACGAGAATGTTAAAAACGCCAAATTCTTTCCGAAGCCTTGTTAAAGACTTGTGCTATCAATAGCCTGCTTTTAAAATAAACCCGAGACAGAATGTCCGACGTTGAAAAGAAAACATTCTCTGTAGCGTTTCTTAATACGCCGTTTCCTCCCTCCTGCATGTGCACGCACACACACACACACACACACACACACACACACACACACACTTCTTGTCCATATGTCTCTGAAACCACACAAAGACTTTCCACATCCTCATGAGTTCATGTTCTGTGTGGGTTTAAACACACATCCACAAAAGAAAACTGTCCACATCCTCACAAACGTGCACACAGTCTTAATGTCCACCTAACTGACTACTCCGCTTCAACACACATCCTGGTTCTGTTTACACAGTCAGGACCTGGATTGATTTTGTGTAAGTGATGTATCGGGATCTTTTAGCCAAAAACTTGGTTGCCTCTGTGGGGAGGTTAAAACTAAGCCATAGATTAAAAGAAAAGGTTTTCAGGACGTAAAAAAAAATCAGTATTAGGTCATGTTTGCTGACTTTCCTAGTCACATAAGTGGCGTGTTGGGTTCATGCTATAACAGTGATGTCATAAAAATATTCACATATCTAATACATCAATACTATGGGTCTAGTTGACCCAAGAGAAGGCAGGTAGTTTAAATGTAATACAAGATCCCTGGCTTTGTCCTCAGGTTGTATATGGAAGCCTATATCTTTTAGTCACCTCTGCAGAAACCTTGAACTTTTAACCATCCAAATAAATCTTTAAGAACCACTTAAGATCCAGGATCCATCACAAAACCTGCGTTTTTCTTCCCATTTTAAACCACATAAGAACCTGGTCCGATCCCCCAATACAATGACTTTAGAAACGTTGGGTCTTTGAAAAAGCTTTCTGTCTTAACTTCTTGCCTCAGGCTGGAAGTCTCTTTATAAGAACCAAAGGATATGCGAGTGTGCATTGCGAATTCTCTAGGCCTCTGCACGTACTTCATTAGTGGAGTCGCTGTTGTGGCAAGGAAAGGAAATGACAGAGATGAAATGATTGGGATGAGGGCGCATCCAGACGGCGAGGCCGAGTCGGGAATTGAAGACGGCAGCGAAACAAACCATCAGGGTTTTGACTAGTCAGTGGGAGCGAAAGCAAACAGCAGAAAATGTGCTTGTGTTATTGTTTGCATCCACTTTGCATAATCATAGTCGCATCATTTGTGCTTCTTTATGATAGTTAAGTGCTGCGATAGAATACAAAATAGGTAAGACGAGAAGCCGATTATAGCCGAAGCCCTCGCTGTTACACCATGTATGGTAACGTTACTGCTGGACCATCTTTAGCCTGGAGTATTGCTTTTCATTATTTTGGCACATTCTGCTTTCAGAGTTCAGGACAAGAGGAGAGACGTTACGCCGATGACGGCTGGCATTAAATCTGTCCAAGTTTGAGTCGACCTCTCGGGACAAAATGTTGACCCTGGAGTGGTTTATAGATAAACTTCTCAATCCCCTTCAGATAAAAGCACATGCCAAAGCGACCAGGTCATGGAAAAGTCTCAAGTCTGGTGAAGAGCTGGGGCCACACGTGCACACGTGGACACACACTCTTAACAGACACACACACACATACATCCTTTGGTGCTGAGATAATGTGATGGCAGGATTTGGTCCCTATTAAAAGGGTTTATTTGTCGAGCTGTCCATTTTTCCATTGCCCTTAAATGGAGTGCTATGATAACTCATGGAGGTCCCGGTTATACAACTGCTTCCAGTCCTCCATTTGCTCTCTGGATGAGATGGAGAACAGCGCAAGAAAATATTTGCTCAGTGTCTGCAAAGGCTTGTTAATAGACTTTTCTAACCCTTTCAGCATTCATCAAGTGTAATTTTAATAGACTTCCCCTTGACCCTTTTCCACATTTATCATTCTCTTAAAAGTCCAGCGCACATGTGCCACGATAACAATCTTCTGGATGATGTTAAAACCCTAAAAGACAACGTGAACTCATTTAGCCTTTGTGTTTTCATTACAAGAGATATTTTTGGTTCTGAGAAATGTTGCAGCACTCTTTTAAGTGCTCCTCGTAAACATCTTATTTCCGAGTTTGGAGGTTTTGTGCCGTCCCACGTTCGAAGCCAGGACTGAACAACAAACATGTGTGTGAGCACCTGTTGATCTAAACAGCGGTAGCTCTCAGCGAATGCTGACGATTGCTTTTCCCACCATCCGCATTGTTGATTTAAACCCGGGATTTTGATTGATTAGCGTGTTGATTACTTTTTTTTTTATAACAGCAGTTCTGACAGCAGAATTTGCTCTGAGGTCTGACAATGTTGTTTAGGAAACATTTTATTATAGGGCTAACAGGTGGCACAACAGAGAAGTGTTCACCCAATCATTCTATTACAGATTACAGGTTTGAATCCCAGGTGATGCAGCCATCTGTAACCAGGAGTCTATTTAGCAGAATTGGCCGTGCTCTCCAGGACAGAGGTACACTCTGTCTCCTCTGTCAATCACCGCAACAGTAGCCAATCATTGTTGTCTGTGAGCTCATTCATGTGCTTTCCTCTTAGTGTGTTACACCACCTGATATATGAGTCAAGAGAGCAGGTACATTCCAACTAACCATCCTCATGTTGCTAGGTTGGGTTTGGGACCAGCTACTGAACACTGCTCTTTCCCAGTGACCGATCACTAGAACTTCACAAACATTTCACAACTTGTAATCATAGATAAACTGCTGTGGTATGAGAGGATCAAGGTTAATCTACTGCCAAGTCTTGATCTCCTGGCAGAGGTAACCAGGTTAAGGGCTGAAACCCCCCGGCACTGGGTGTGAAGTGTTTATACCTCACAGGTACAGGTTGTCACCAGTGTGACCCTGGTGATACTGGTAGATAGGTTGGCAACTCTTTGTATGTGTTTGTGTGTGTGTGTGTGTGTGTGTGTGTGTGTGTGTGTGTGTGTGCGCGCACAGTGCCCTGTGAGAGACAGGTCTCCCTTCCAGAGTGTATTCCCAACTCATCCAAAATGTTTCAAGGTTCCGTTCTGACCCTGACCAGATAAACCACTGACTGAATATGAACGAGTAAACAGATGGATGGATCAATAGATCAATGAATGGATGGATAGGTGAATGGACGGATGGATGGATCAATGAAAGAACAGACGGATGGATGGATGGATTGGTGGATCAATGAATGAATGAATGGATGGATGGTTGAGTGGATAGATGGATGGATGGACCAATGAATGGATGGATGGATGGATCAATGAAAAAACGGATGGATAGATGGATGGATGGATGGATGGATGGATGGATGGATGGATTGATGGATGGATCAATTAAATAACGGATGGATGGATGGATGGATCAATGAATGGATAGATGGATCAATGGATGGGTGAGTGGATAGATTGATGGATAGATGGATCAATGAATGGATAGATGGATCAATGGATGGAGGGATGGATGGGTGAGTGGATAGATGGATCAATGAATGGATAGATGGATGAATGGATGGATAGATGGAGGGATGGATGGGTGAGTATATAGACTGATAGAGGCAGGTATCAATGAATGAATATATGGCTGGATGAATGGGTGAGGAGATAGATTGATGGAAGGATCAGTGAATGGATGGATGCATGGATGAATTGATTAATGAATGAGTGAGTGGATGAATGTTCCATTGCGCACTGCTGGTACCCATAAAACCACATGACAACTTATAAATCCATCCCTGCTTCTTATTTTTGGGCCGAATGTTAACTTTATATAATAATTAGTTAATGCTTGAAGGGCATGAAGGGCGTCAGTACTTCTGGAGTACCAAACGGCGGCCCCTACTGTCTAGCAGCATGTTTAATAAGAGGATAAAGACCATGGCGGCCACCACAAGCTCAACTTCTTCAAGATTTACATATTCATAATACTCGACTAACCCTGTGTCTTTACTCATGTCGGGAGAAATGATTATTTAGCAGAACTGAAGATAGCTGACGATGCTCTGCCTCTGTTCTTATCCGCTTCACTGTGCTAGCCACCTGGCTACTAACTGACTCTGACTCGCTAGCTCGATGCTACGTATGCGTTTATGATTGTATTGTTTTTAATAAAACAGTGAAGTGTATTTTGAATTAGACCACAGAGACATAGCATTCTCTCACGTTTATACATGTAGGGTGTTTAGTGTTTCTGTTATGTAATATTTGTGTGAGGAACAGTCGGGGAACCTTGCTAAGTGCTATGCTGTTAGCCAACCAGCTAACAAGCTAACATCAACCATCACTTCCGTCCCACCACCAACCCGGAAGTTTGAAGAAAAACACCGAGATTCAGGTGAGTTATAGATGTATGAATATATTTATAGAGAGAGATATTGTATAATATACTGGACTTGATTAGTTTAGTCTGGGTTAAAACCTAAAAAGTTGTGTATTTTAACTTGAGCTAACTCGCTAGCTGATGTTATGCTTAGTTGGGTTGCTAAGCTACCGCAGCTTCCCGGCTATTAGCCTTTAGCTAACACTAAAATACATTAAACTTATAAGATTATCATAAACGTCAAGGGCTTAAAATAAACCAGAATAAATAACATGCAGGAATTAATCCGAATAAACCATGCTAACAGTATATATTATATTATATATGATATATTTGCGTTAAGTAGCTAAAACTGCATTAAGCCTTAATCCCAAATCGCTCTTTGTAGTGATTATAGTGCACTAAGTAGGGTGGATAAAGCATTGGATTAGTCCTAATGTGTGGCTCATATGTAGGCAGTGTGATGCTATTTGGGACACTAATGAAAATTCTATGACCACATTTGTGTAAATCACTGACGTTATATTAATACAATATATTAAACGTTAAATGATTTCAAACCTGACAATCTGAATGCACACACACACACACACACACACACACACACACACACACGGACAGTTA
>JAOVVF010000039.1:1693558-1719002 GCA_028565595.1 Duopalatinus emarginatus | reverse complement strand
ACATGTCCATGATTTTTTACTGTTATGCTTCCGAATAACAGACGGCCGTCTATTAGCATGTTGCTGCCGTGTTCGTAATTTTCTAAACGGCTCTGATTTAGCGGGGAGGGGGGGGGGCTCCGTCCCCAAATGACTCCCCCATTTTACTCTGCATGCCTGAGGTAGAAACTGCTAAGGAACCAAGATTCAGCACCTTTACTCGTATCAGTACATAAAAAAACGTATTGGCTCCTAGACCCTACGTAGTACACTAAATACCCGGTAGGGGACTTCAGGAACATACTAATGCTCTTTACTGGTTATTGGACGTTAACCCATCAGGAGTCCACTATGTGAAGTAATACCCATCATGTATCCAGTGCCAATCCAGGTGTACTGCATAAGATATAGAATATCACTCACTACTCTAGTTTATTATTTATCGTCACCCTATACACCCTATACCCTGTTTAGTACTCTTACATTAAAGGGTTATTATGAGATAGGATTAAGCCAAGCACAAAATACCTAATTAGGGAACTGTTTGTGTTATATTTGTGTTCTCCGTACATTTTATATATGGAGCCATTTCACTGCATTATTAAAGAATAATGGCTACTACATAGTCATCACAACATGTAACTACATGTTGTTACATAGGGAGCGCCGTCCCTAGATAAGTGCTCTACTTTTTCGTGTATAAGACATTTAGTGCACTACCAGCTCAGCTCAGCTCCCTAGTCCCTGTATACGTACGTCCAGTAATGGTATTTGGAAATAAACTGTGGTGTAAGGTTGGGACAGGGCCGGTGTAGTGTGTGCCATGGTGTCATGTTAGTGAGGGAGGTTTCTGATAGTCCCCTCGCACTCTTCCTCCCTCTTTCCATCTTTTTTCAGTTCCTCTTTTTTTGTGAGGACTGGGTGGATTTCATAGGGCAGTTTTACAGGGTAACACGTACACAAACACACACACACACACACAGATTCTCTAGATTTTCCTCCTATCCACCAGTCAACTGACAAACCCTCATTGTCCTTAGTGTACATGACAATCATCTGTCTCTGTGTGTGTGTGTGTGTGTGTGTGTGTGTGTGTGTTTAGTAACTCAGTGCTGTCTTATGTTCTCCTCATCCAGGAAAACCAAGTGTGTCATTTTGAACAGTTCAGTGATAAAAGTTTACATGTTTTACCAGTGCAGCACATTCAGAGAAAAATCCAGCCACTGTGATGATGAATGTTAAACTCGTAACACGTCCAGACTTTGTTTCTCTTCGCTCGCTTTGACACAAACCAGGGCCTGACTGAGGCCCACTTCAAGGATCCAGAGAACCCAAGTAGCATCCCTAATCCACTAGTTTTCCTCCAGCATCACATCGGCAAAGAGCCATCGTCGGGGTCCGGGCACTTCTTCTCGAACGCTCCCGAATTCACGAATAACGGTGCAGATGTTTGTTTTTTTCAGCTTTGAGCTCCAAATGAGGCTTTATTCATATTCAGGGAATCAGTAAAAAAGAAATATGAAAAGGTCGGGAACGTCATCACGAATGTCATTCCACTAGCATGAACACGTACTGTGGTGGCTCCATACTGGTATGTGGTTTGTTTAGCTGGCATTCCACAAGGACGCCTTTCTGATGACTTACACCCACTCGTTCTGACGGGTTTGTCCTCCTTCCAGCAGGACAACGCGCCAGCACGCACATCGAAACACGCCAAATTATTGTCATAGGAACGCTCATGTGAGATTGGGGTTTTGCCAAGTCACCAGGTCTCAACATTCAGAGACATGTTCGATAATGTTGAGATCTGTTGTAAGAGGCCAGACTTCCAACAGAAGCTCAGAATAAATGGAGGACACAGGTGAACACATACCGTGTTCACCTGTCAGAGACGTTTATATGTAGATGTACCAGGGGACCCATGAAATGCCAGCTAAACGAACCACATACCATTATGGAGCCACCACTAGGCTGTGTATTTCGCATAGACTTATCTGTTTTTCTGGCATTGCAGTGTACGTTACTCTTACCATATTTTCAAAGACCTTTCTACAGGTTCGCTTCGTCAACAAGATTGGCTGCTAATGTCGCCACAGCCGTCTAATAGATTATAATTAGACTTCGCAAATAAACACTTCTGTCTCTCACTCACTCACTCACACAGACACGTACACGTCAACCTGCTGTTAGCACTCGTTCAGGGTCGCCTCGGACAGGTTCGCCTATAGGACACTACAGGTACGTTATAGGAGATATATATATATATATGTGTGTGTGTGTGTGTGTGTGTGTGTGTGTGTGTGTGTGTGTGGGGGACAGGTCTCATTTGTTCTCTCTGTGTTTTTCCATGTGTCTTGTTTCCGCTCACGAGTCTGACGCTATCCTCAGGTACATTATACTTATCAGTCTTCATCTTCATGCTGTTAAGATCAATGCTGCAATAAATATCTACCTTTTCAGCCATGCGTGCCTCGTCCCTTCTGCTCCCGTGTCTAGAGCATTACCAGCACTACTAAGGTACACTACTAGATTTCTTTTTTTTTTTTTTTTAAAGGTGGACATTGGACCCTAAACTGCAAACGTCTTACAGTTGATCCATTACAGATATATTCCACATCATAGCTTTTACTGTATAGGCGAAATAAACACCGTCACCATCACCACGTCTTCCTGTTGGTTCATTATGGACGTGTCCCAAGTCACAGACCGTGTTCATGTTGCAGCCCATAAAAAACACCACAATGTAAACCACTGACCACTGGCTCATTATGGACACATCCCAAACCACAGTTGTTCTTCACTATGTAGGCCTCTTACCACTGGGTCATTATGAACACGTCCCAAACTCACGCTGTTCACTGCACAGACAATCATCTGACCACTGACTATTTTATTATGGCTGTGTCCCAAAGCACACTCTCTGTAGATCACTTGGTTTATTATGGACTTGTCCCAAATGACACATTAATGTTCACTACAGAGGCTGCATAAATACCGCTGCAAACACTTTACCATTAGTTAATTATGGATGTATCCCAAACCACACAGTGCTCACTATGTAGGCCACATAAACTGCAATGTAAATATCCTACCGTTTGTTAATTATGTCCCAAATCACGTTAGTAGTGTTCACTATAGAAGCCACTTAAAGCCTGTTGCAAACGGTGCCTTTGTTACTTAGGGACGTGTTCCAAACCACATGATGGGGCAGCCATGGCCTAGTGGTTAGGAAACTAGTCTTATGACCGGAAGGTCTCGCACAGGGCAACACATAACTGAGGTGCCATTGAGTAAGGCACCCAACTCCCCTAACTGCCCCATGGGTGGGGTGGTTTGGGGCTGCCACCCGTTTTAGGCAAGTGTCACTGCCCCCTAGTGTTCACCAGTGTGTGTTTCATTGCTTGTAGGGGTTAAATGCAAGTAACATTCCTCTGTGTGCAAACAGTTTACTTTCACTTTCACACTGTAGGCCAACACAAACATCTTTCCATTGGTTTATTATGGACTTGTCCCAAATGACACACTAGTGTTTATTACAGAGGCTGTTTAAATACCGTTCCAAATGTTAGGCAATTGGGAACGTGTTCCAAACCGTGCACTATATAGGCCAGTTTTAGCACTATGTAGTGTACATTGTTCACTATGTAGCAACACAAACATCTTACCGTTGGGTTATTGGGAGCGTGTCCCAAATCACAATGTTTATTATGCGGGTCGTTATTGTTTCAGTATGGACCTGCTCCAAACCACACACAACCTCCATCCTAAATGTGTCTCCTTCAGTCAGATATGGATACGTTCCAAACCACAGTGTCATTCCATAAACGACACAGACACACCATTATCCATTAGTGATGCATCTGTAGTAATGTTTACATGCCCTATATTATAGTGAATAGGGTGTGGCATTTGGGACCGTCTGCGTCTGATTGGGCTGTGTCCTGAACCACACCCTATTCACCACACTGTCTGCACCCATGCATATGTCACGCCTCTGCCCCAACCACAAATCATGTTCGCTATCTGGGGCACTGATCACTCTGGATGCTACACTGTGGCTGCGTCCTAAACCACAAACCATCCTTTTTAGGCTACCTACACCCTACGATCAATGAGTCAACAATAAGCTTTAACCTTTTAACGTAGTTAATCTATGTTAATACTGAGACATAGAGTCTTGCAGATATGTCCTCACACACACACGTGCTGAGACAGGAGACGTTTCAAGGTGAAACACTGTTGCCTTGGCAACCACCGCTGACTCACAGGTTGTCTGGGAATGTGTGATGTCAATGCAAAGCAGTCAGCCCTTTTCCTTTTTTCCCCTCTCTCCTCTTTTGCTGCCGATAGAGATCTGTGAGGAGTTTGTGTTGGTTTGTGTGTACGCTCACACACACACACACACACACACACACATGTCCTGTCTGTTTTGACATCACAGAGAGAAGCAGATTCCTCAGGGAACGAGTGTGTCAGTGTGACCTGTACCATCAGGGCAGAGGTGAAGGAAAAGTGTGTGTGCTCTACATAACAGGTTTTGACCTTTACACCTCAATAGGACGTCTCCAGGGGACAAACACAACCCTCTGTCCCCTCATGAAGCGTCTTGCTGCATGACAGCCGAAGTGCTGGAGAGAGGGATAACAACAGGTCGCAGACGTCTAGAAGGTATTCTGCTGTGTCTGGCACCAAGACACTAGCAACAGTTCCATGGTCAAAGTTTGACGGGGTCATCTTCAGGGCAACCTGGCCACTTCAATTATTTGGGTTGTCCAACATGGCCACCACCACAGCTTACCAAATTTAACGCTATGTTGCAGTCAAGGTTATGTTTACAGTCAACAAGAAAACGAAATATGCCACAAACTTGATGCAACTTTGATGAAGACCTGGATTGGACTTGTATATACACGTTTGTAGGTGTACCAGGGGTCCCATGGAATGGAGGCTAAACAAACGCGATACCGTTATGAAGACACCAGGAGCCTGTACCATTTTTTTTTTCTGGCACTTCAGTGTACATGAAATGTTTCTTAAAACTTTGGGTAAGACTCTTGATTATTTGTTAGCTAGGTAAGGATCATAAAGTCGGTGCAACAGTAAACAATCGAACCTGAGACGCTGAAGCTATGTGTTTTTTTCATGGAAACTGAACAGAAACATGAACATGTGAGTGCTCTTCTTTAACGTCATGGAACATTTGTGAGACAAGTTACCTCCTGTTCTTATTGACACTGTAACGGCTCCAAAATGGAAAGGTTTTTTTAATTGCTTTCATGTCTTGTTTTTTTTTTTCTCACAGTGTCATATTTCCCAAAAACCTCTTTGATATGCTGTCACAGCTAATACTGGAAACTAGACCCTGAATAAACATCTCCTTACAGAATCCATCACCATAGCAACAACTGATTATGATCCAGAATTCAACAGTGTTCAGAATTTTCAGTGTGCATGTGTGTGTATTCTGGGTTTGTTTTTCTGAGTTGTTCCAGAACGATTCGCTCGGCCTGTTTCCCTGGAACCTGGTGTCTGAGTCTACCTGAACAGTCCTGTTTCGTGACAGCCGTGCAAAACAGTCCGAGTCGAAAGCCAAAACCGGCAGCTCTGAACGTGAGCGCCGGCCGAGCGCACTCGGAAAAAAAGAAACATGAAGTAAGTCATAAACATGACCTTATAAACCCAACCTCATGGCGTGGTTCACCAGCCGAGGCTTCACACACCTGTTCGTAAAAGGTTATGAGGACTTAAAACACACACACACACACACACACACACACACACACACACACGTCACGCCGAGGTCTGAGAGGCAGGGAAGGGAACAGTTTAGGAGTAAAGTGTGGGAATGTGTAGAGGCAAATCTGCAGGTCAGTTCTGTTTCTGTTCTATTCTGACCAGAACAGTTAAAATGCCAGAACATCCGCAGGACTCAACACTCCACACTTCATCTTCCTCTGTTTCATCATCATCTGTTCTGTCTTCATCTTCTCCTTCTTCTTGTCTTCTTTTGCTTCTTCTTCTTCTTTGTTGTTCTTTTTTTATCTCTTCTTCATCTTCTAATTTTTCTTCGTTTGCATGTTTTTCTTCTACTTTTTTGTTGTTCTTTTTCTCTCTATTTTATCTTCTTTTACATTTTGTTCTTTTTTCCTTTTCTTCTCTCTTCTACATTTTCCTCTTCTGCATGTTTTCTTCTTCTTCTTCTTCTCTTACTTTGCTTCTTCTGCTGCCACTGCGTCTTCTACTTGATCTTTAGCATGATGTTGCTCCCTTCTCTTCTTCTGTACGTTGTTGTTGTCCTTCTTCATCTTTTTTAAATCTTCTGTCTTCTTCTGCATGTTGTTGTCCTTTTTCTTTGACTTCTTATTTTTCTTCTTCGTCATCTTCATCTTCTGTCTCCTCTGTTTCTTCTTCTCAATGTTCTTCTTCTTCTTATTCTTTTTCTTCTTATATATTTCTTGTTTCTCCATATTCTTCTTTTTCTGCTGCAGTCTTTTTCTTCATTTTCTCCCCATTCTTTTTTTTTCTTCTTCTGCGGCTTGTTCTTCTTTTGCTTGTTCATCATCATCATCATCATCACTCCACCAGTACCTTCATCTTGGTCGTATTTGTGTCATGAGCGCTGTTGAAGGATCTTGTTTTTTGTTCATCAGTCCTCCCACTGCTTCTATTTATATTTCCATGTTAATCTCCTTCATTCATCTTCTTATCTTCTTCGAGCTGCTGAGTGCTGAGCTTTAAATGAATAAAACAACAACAACAACAACAACCCCCAAACACATCAGGACAGTTTCACAGTGTGAAATGTTAAACAAACTCCAGTGATGAGTCACAAACTGATGCTTCTGTTTTAGAATGATAGATTTAAAATACATGTTGATGACCTCAGGGGAAATTATATAAATATATAAAAAATGTCAGTCAGGGTCACAGGGTCTGAGGAACTAATGGATAGACGTCAGGGAAAAGAAAAAATTATATTAATAAATAAATACTTTTAATCCCACTGACTGATGGAACTTAAAAAAAGGAAAGCAGGTGCATTTTTGTTCTTTTGTCTTTTGATTCCATCTGCTGGACAGAGAGAGAAACTGCACTTAGCCACACATTCAAATCACATACACATGTAGGCTGCTTTAGAGTTTTACTATAATAATAATAATAATAATAATAATAATAATAATAATAATAATAATAATAACATTTAAAATCCCAGACAGAAATGTGTGCACAGACAAAGGAACAATGTGGAGTGTTTAATTGCTAATGTTGCAATATAACTGCTAAAATAAACACGTTTTTTAACCTTCCACAGTTGAAATGTCTCCTAAAACCCAACGTCTAGCTATGTAGCATAGCATTATGCTAATTACAGGTGTAAAGTAGGCGCATTTAAACCAATATATTACATTATGAGGTGTGTTTTTGTTCTCATCTCAAGTTTAGGTTTTACTTGAATTTTATTAACAGGTAATGTTGCTTAATTCAGTTCAATTATAGTAATTATTGATTTTTATTTTATTTTTATTTTATTTACCTTTATTTAACTAGGAAATAATAAATTGGAAGTTGAAAATGAATGCACCCTGAGGTGGTAATTATTATTATTATTTTTTTTTTATTATTATTTATTTATGTATTTATTTTTTTCAGAATGTTTTTATATCCCAGATCCAGAGTTGTGGTGAACATTGCAGAGGAGACTGGTCAGTAATAAACAGTATGCAGCTCTGTTTAACAGTGAAACTGTTAGCTGTTCCTGTATATGAACAGATTTTGTGCGTTTCTTTTTCAACATGCATGTTACAGAATCAATACAGGATTTCTCCAAGAAGCAGGTGAGTGAGCCCCTTAATTTTGCTGCCTAGCTACAAAGCACAGAAGTAGAGTATAGATGCTTTTAAACTAAAATGTCTGATTAAATAGTTTTAACTAACAGTTTGTTTCTATGTATGTTTGCTCTCATTTCAAGTTTAGGTTAAACTTTATTAACAGGTAAGGTTTATTTTAAGAATTATAATAATGTGTTTATAATTATGTTTAATTATAACAATAATAATTATGTTTATAATTATTGTTAACTTTATTAACTAATCTCATGATTTTAATATTATGACATTTGTTAAACTGGTGACTCCTCCCACAGGTGTTACATGACATCCTGGGTGAAGAATGATTAAATCCAGAGTCACATCTTCTTATTTTATCTGTATTAAATTGTTCCTTTTTTTCACACATTTTACTTTAATGTATTAAGTGTTTATACTACCGTGCTGCCATTCATGATGCCGATTGGTCAGAAGGTGTGTGAATTTTTACTCAAATCACAGGTTTATATTAATCTGCTTATTGTAATTCATTACTTCTATAGTAACTCTTTACTCACAGGAGCTTCACCATCCATCTTATGTAAGCAGCACTAATGAATCCCAACTTTATTAAATTAGATACGTTCATATTTTATGTAGTGCCTTTCACAGTCCTATAGAAAAGGATAATGAAAACCTTGTATTATACCCAACGTTCAGCTTTTCCCTGTTTCTTAAAAAGAGAGAAAGGTCACAGCTAATGATTAAGTGTTACATGAGGCCATGTTAACAAATAATTGTGTAAAACATTTCTGTAAGTCTTTAACCTTTTTAATTTCATTTAAGACTGAAAGCTTTACCCAGCGTCCTCCAGAACATTAACTGAAATACATTTGTCTGTCCTTTTCCCACTGTTGGACACAATCAGTGAAATATAAACAGTTCTTGGTAGTGTACTTGGACTTCTGGACCCTGTTATACTGTTGCAATATAACTGCTAAAATAAAATCCCTGGTGGTAAATTAAACATCAAGGGTTTTTTTTGGTCCATCAAGTCTCTACGTGTTAAGTGTGCACAATTTTTTTATTTACATAAATAATTTCAAGAAATTTTTATTTTTTTATTTTTTTAATTAATTTGATGGCTAAATGTGGTTACGAAAGACTTCACTTTGGGTGAATGATTATTCCTAATGACTATCTGTATGTAATTGGAAAATCTAAGCGTAATTGTACTTTCTCAATAAAGTATACACAGTTATCTAATAAATGGGTATTGATGAAGATATACTGGGGAAAGAGGATTTTGTGCAATTCTGTAATAACTTGAATAAGTTTAATGTTGGGTTTGGAAAGTCTTTATTTTTCTTTTTAAATTGCACATCCTTAACAAACCCTTTTTTGGTTACAATTTATTATTCTTTGCTTTATTTTGTGAAATTGTGAGCTTTTTTAACTTTAATAGTTTTTAAACCTAGTTATAAAACTAAAATGTTTTTAAAGGAAACATCTGATGGATGTTAATGTTGGCTGATTTAAGACTTCAGTCTTTATACTGGAAAATGAAAAAGTATCATGTGGCTTATAGTAAACCGTCTCGTATTTGATTAATGATCAAAGTTTATTAACCTATATTCTATATTTCTAACTCTGAATTCCTTGTCTAAATCTGTAGTGCAAAGTAATATTTTACTTTTTCCTCGGTCAGTCTGAGTTAAGGGGCAAAAACACAAACGCAACAATCACTGAAGTTTATTGACTGAATGGAGAAACACATCAAAAACACTGAATCCATAAATAAAAGCACTGTCATTGTATAAGACTCTGTAGAAAATGTGTCTGCTTTCCACACATCACATGTTTCAGAATGGGATATTTGTTAACAGGCCAAAGATTAATTACACTTAAACTTGTCCTATAGTAACAACCTACACAGAAACCTGTACAGTGGTTACCGTCCACACAATCTCATCTAATATTTAACTGATTCTTAAAAGCACATTCAACAAGCAGCCTGTAATCTTTGGTATAATGAGTGAGGACGTGTTAACGCTGAGACTCCTTCCAAAAACAAAGTTACTTGTGTTTTGCAATTTCAGTTTCTAAGCTGTGTGGTGGTTTTGGATTATTAATTTCCAAATTTAAAGGAAGGGGTGGAATGCCCTCTGATTACAATTCAGTTCATGTTACTGAATTCAGAATTTTGATTAGCTTTGAATGTAAATATGTTATATTTGAAAGTTTTGATTTAGACTAAATACTAAAATGCAATAATTGTTTAAACATGTCTATTGTGAACCAAGTTTTTTAAACTTCACCATATCTAAAATATTTAAGTTTATCTTCTTTGAATTTGAATTAACAAAGTGCTCATAGGGCTCTATAGAACTCTAACAGGTTACATTACAAATTGGTTAAAATGGCTGATTTCTGCTGCATTGGTGCTACGTGGACGCTAAAACAGCTTGTTTTATTTATAATAGTGTTCTTGTATGTCTCCACTGATGGTGAGGGCAAAATCCATTAGCTTATTTAGATTCGGTTTAATTTGACAATTTAAGCACTCGTGCTTTTTTGTTTTTTTTTTAATTCTTGCCATGTTTGTTCCTGGTTTTCGAATGTCCCAGTGTCTGGAAAGCACAGTTTCAAGGCAGGATTTGGTACATGCACAAGTCTGAATTAATCAACTTGCAACATTTACGGTTCTATCTTTCCTTCTGCTGCTACAAATAAAGTGCACTTCGATAGATATGTTACATTCTGATGTCACCATAATGTCCAAATGCAGACTCTTCAGAAATATATACAATGTGTTATTTTGGATAAAATATCCTACAGAGGTTTTACAATGATTATCACTTTAGTTAAAGTTGCCTAAAAAAATTAAGACACTTCCTGATGTACTTCAGGTTCAAATTTAATGTTCACTTCCTGTTTCTTTAATATTGATTGAGGCAACAACATCAAGCTACTTGTATATATAAACTGTATTGTTACCAAAATTCAACTTGAAAAGAAAATTTTTATCTTATAAATTATAGGATACAAAAGAGATTTTATTAATCTGAGAACTAGTGTGGAACAGTACGAGCTGTCTGACAGTAGTAAATCCCAGTGAGCACTCTGGTATTTATTAAAGGATGACTTTGCCAGCAACTGTGGAAGGTATGAAGAACATATACAACTATATAAGCCATAAACTGCAGCATGTATTCGGACACATTTATTCACTTGATTTTTTTACCCGTCTATGCTTAGTTTACTGAATATTCTTGTTTCTTTTTCTGTATGTTATTTATTAGTTAAACTGAAATTAAGTCTTTAAATAACCCATTATGTAACTGCAGGTGCAGAATTTTTTCCAAAACTGTAATTTTAAGATGTCATCCTGACATGGAATTTAAGTGACTGCAAATGTTAAACTTGATTGCATATTTTTTTCACATCTTGTTAAAATGCCCCTGTTGTCTCTTAATATTGGTGCATAATTTTTATGGAATGCTGCCATTCCATAGTTTCTATTAGATTGATGTTCATTAAGTTAAAATAACGAGATTTGATAAGTCACAGTAATGAGGTTATAAAAAAAAACAATGTATTGGCAGTTTTAAAAGCTGAAAAGATTTTGTTGCTACATTAATTTATTTGCTGTTTGTTCAGGTCTAATTTGTAAAACGCCAAACAAAGCCAGAGCAGATTGTATTTATGTGTATTTAGCCAGCTGGATGTCTCTGTCCAGTTGGTGCTCACTGGGATAAACAAACAGCACCATGAAATTTACGATCAAAAGCACAGTCGGTCTTATGCATATGATTGTTCTTCACAAAATTAGCCGTTGTCCAGCATAGATGAACATTATTCAAACCTAAATAGTCCAGGTGAAACGAAGTGCATCACAGCACAGGTTAAATAAATACAGTAGTTTGCACTTGCAGGTATGGACAGAATGGTCCTTCTGGTCCCTGAGGTAACTGAAATTCTATTAGGAATAATCAGTGTGCTCCAACATGAATGCTAACAATGAGGTTTGAGGTTCTATCAGACTCTAGCATTAAATAAAATTAATTCTGAGAAGTAATTATTTTTGATGAATGTTCGCTTTGGACAGCGCTAGCCTGTTCAGTAGGCTCCTAATAGCCTGCTAATTTGTGGTTAGCAGTCCTTTTACTGCTGGTAGCCATATTCCCCATTGAAGCTAACAGTAGGACTTCTTAGCTAGCTAATATCATGTTAGCTAGTTGGCAGTTAAGAGTGATGACTAACTGTATGGGTCTGTGGTGAATTTTTAGTCCAGGCAGTAACAGCATGACGCAAGGAACAACTAGCTGAACTGCACCGAGTAAGCGATTGCGCTAATCTGCACAGAGCATTTATGTTCATTCCTCTTGTTTGTAATGGAGGATGATTGATGCTAGTCTCCGTAATTTGTCTTCCGGTCCTTTCCAGGGAGATACTCATCTATCTTTTAAATGTTAAAGGTGGTTGAATTTTTGGTTGGCAAAGGATTTTTATATTTATAGATCTAGAAAAAATGTCTAGGTTAAATTTGCCTTATATTTATGAGCCAGATCAAAGCACAAGACTGAGACTGACACATGGCCACCTAGCATTGTCACCCAGTCAGTAGCTGGCCAAGAGTCTGCCGCTGATTGGTTAAAAACTGGTATGGCGGGGCAGGTATTAAACTTTTATTAAATTTTCCTCAGAAATAAACTACTGGATTGTTAGCAGCATGTTAACTGTGCTGATGAAACCTATGCAGTAGAAATGGCTTCTAATGTAATGAAATACGGCGTATCGCCTGTCCCTAATTAGCAGTTATCGCAAATGTTAATGAAACTAAACGGACGTGCAGTCAAGCTTGATGAGTAGCATCTGATCTGATCTGAATGCATATGCTTACAATACATTCTGGTGGGAAATGCCCAGTCCTTCAGCCAAACTAAGACCAAACTAAGATGGGATTTAAAGTGGGTTCTAGTGTTGTAGGATGTTTCTTAAAATGGCTGTTCTGCTCAGTTTAGCCACCGAAGTCAGACCTGAAGTTTTAAAGTGGTGTGCTCTCTGAGTGTTTTGGTTCCTCTGCTGTACTCCCATCTTCCAAGACTACGGCCACTTCTCCAGAACAGTTGTTGTTCATTTTATGGAGATCGGTGTGGTTCTGTGTTTTACGATCAGCAGGACAGCAGGATTGTTTCAGACAGTCGTGGGAAACGCAGGGTGCGGCGCAGTGGCTGTTCTCCATCTCCTTGTCAGTGAACTCCATCTGAAGAGTGACGCTGTGGACTCCCAGTCGATGGAATGCCTCTCTGATCCGCATGTGAAGGTGTCGAATTTCGCTTTTAGAGTTTTCCAGGTCAGAGGTCACTTTCACATGCAAGGAGGCCACGTTCCGATCCTTGGCCAGCTCCCACACGTGCACTTCATGAACACCGAGAACTCCAGGCAGCCGGCATACGTCCTCCACTGTAAGAGAAATGGAGAGGGTGCGTGAGTCTGAACCATTCCCTGAAGATGAAACACAGCGTAACTCCAGCTCATCTATACTCACTGATCGTAGTGACCCCCAGGTTAGGTGGACTCATCTGGAGCAGAATTCTGGTGGTCTCCTTCACCAGAGGAACAGCTGAGGTCGTGATGATGGCCACCATGACCAACGTCAGGCTAGGGTCCACGTAACATTGCCAGTTACAGGGCGTGTCTGGTGGAAGCGGCCAGACATAAAACAGAACAGACGCCACCACCACGACTACTGAACCAAGAGCATCGTTCAGCACATGGAGTAAAACTCCTAAAGGCAGGAAATGAAGAATAAGAATAAGAGCCTCAGGCTGCCTGGGTTAAGAGCTGCGTCAGCACTAAATATATTGAACTGGCTTGTTTTATCAAGGAGTCTTTTCACCTTTAATCCGTGTTATAAATTAACTTTTCCAGGACCTGAGGAGACCTTCAGGAACTGATAATGAATGCAGCTTACTTTTTTCTTCCCCCTTTTATTTTTTTTCCTTTCCTTATTCTTTTCCTTTACTATTTCATTTGTTTGCTTTTACTTCCTTTTCTGTCATCTGCCATGCTCTATCCCCCCAATCAATCCTTACCTATTTCTTTACCTAGTCCTTTTTGCCTTGTACACTTTTTCTTGCCGGTCTTTCTTTTTTTTGGTCCTTTCTTTTTTTCTATTATCTCTATTTCCTCCTTTTTCTTTTTTTGTCTTTGCTTTTCCCATCAGCTCAGTCTGTGTTTAGTGTAGTATATCATGATAGTCATTAATGTCCCTATTAGGGACACCAAGGGTTAGTACAGGATACATTGTTGTCCAAACATCCTAATTCATGCTTAAATAAAGGTGATTGTAAATGTTTATCCTGATGCACATTTTATCTTCAGAAACCAACTGCACAGACTGCCGTCTAAAAAATAGCTTAAGACAGAATGGCAGCGCGAGTACAGATTCAGTATAATGAAGGCATGCAGTATGAAATGCTATACAGAAGAACTGAAGCTCTCACCTCTAATGTTCAGCGGTGGTCCATCACTCTCTTTCGTGTCTTGGTGTAGTGAAGTAGCCTGATCAGAGCCTGTGGACGCAGAGAACACAAGTGCTGAGCGCACTTGCTGCTATGGCGCAGGGGTTTTACGCACCATTTACATGGAGCTGAGGGAGGAGGACGTGCATGGACACATTGACAAGGTTATTCTCAAGTTAATTTACTTACACATTGACACTTCAATTTCTTTTATTTATAAACCACTTTGCTTAAGGTTTTCTGCCTGTTTAGCTCTTATCTTTGCTTGAAATGTCTGTGCATCAATAACCGAATTGATTTTGGCCAGGGGGCCACGTAAAAAGGGCCACGTAAAAATGTTGCAGCTGCATATCACAGGTGTTGACACGGACCTAAAGAAACATCTCTGCACCTGTAAGTTGTCAGTTTTTTTACATAACTTGGATTTCAGGTTTGAATCCTTCTCGTTTCAAACCCACCCCCTACCCCCTTTAACAAGCTCCAGCTCAGATAACACAGTGGGTTCTTTAGTAGTGCTACAGGTTCTTGGTTGGAGGAAGGGTGTAAATACCATTAGCCATTAATGTAAACCAGCCCCCAGTGTGGAATCCAGTTCTTCATGTTGTGACCTAACGTGCTTGCACGCAGAGGAATGTGACGCCACCGTTTAACCCATAAGTCCCGTGAAACACACATGAACACATGCACGCACTAGGGGACAGTAAATACACGCCCAGAGCAGGGAAGGGGCAGTTGCTTTGCTTAAAGGCACTTCATTCGTGTCTTTTCGGTATGGGGGACTAAACCAGCAACCATACAGTAACAGGACAGTAACGGTTCCCTGCCTTTAAGCTTAGGGGCAGGTTGGTAGAAACAGACTGATTGTATTTAGCTTTATATTAACCCCAGCCTCTTGAACCCACAGTTCATGTGGTGTAGTTATAGCATCGGCTGATCAGCAGATTGTCTGGGGATGACATGATTAATGGCTGCAAGATGAGTCAGAATTGTGCTTGTGCTTGATTATTCTTATATCCTGATTAGACTGCTGTAACTTTCTCTCATTCTTAGCAGCTATGAGTCCTGTCTCTTTCTGTGCTCTATGAATTAACCACCTGTTGTGTGAATTTAATCATGGGCCGGGACCCCATGACATGAAGTGTGTACTAAAGCACTGTTGGCGACTACACCCTTTTATTACGTTTTTATAGCGTAAGAGCTTTACATGTCTTCCAGTCGTTACTATTGAAATAAAAAATGTATTAGAATTTGCGTTGATATAAACCTGGGATTTTCCAGAGCTATGTTCATCAAATCAGACTGTTGGGCTGTTTACCAACTAAATTAATTTTCTTCTGCTCATATTATGTCTAAAACGCTACATCAATTGAAATGTCACGTCTAGGATCCTTCGTTCAGCGTTCCTTTGAGGCGCAGCATTTGGAGAACAGGTTACATAACAGTGTTCAGGTGAGTCACTGAAAAGATTTCACCTTCAATTATGTGATGCAGTCGAAATGTGTACAAAGAATTGTCGGTACTTTAATATCTGAGGCTACACAACCTTGACAATGTGAAATCTGGTTGTATTTTTTTTGTTTGTTTTTTTTGGGAGGGGGTGTCACGTGAACTCTGTCTATTCCCCTGTTCAACATTGTTCTCTAGGTGATTAATTAAATTGAGTTGATGGGCTACAGCTCATTAATAATGTGTGGAAGCTCAGCAGTGTGTCTCTGGGATTATCAGAGTGAGTCAGCATTTGTTTCCACTGTACAGCCTCAGTCGTTAAAGACTCCAGCATTTCAGTGTTTAAAAATCCTTTGAGTTCGACATTAAAATAGTATTGACCCTTGACATTCATCAGCCTCCACAGTAATCTACTGGTTCCTTTTTAGCTAGATGTTATAATAAAGGCTTATGACCAGTAATCGTACAGGCATGTGTGTCATGTGACTTTACTGATGTTGGAAAATGTGCTATTTTTAAAACTGCACATTTAATTATTATTATTATTATTATTATTATTATTATTATTATTATTATTATTATTATTGGTATTCATGTGCATTTCCATAGTGAACATCTTTGCTTGTTTTTCTTCAGCAGACTCCACCTGAACTCAGCACAGGTCACCATTACTGTGTTCAGTCGTCATTTCTGCTGGATTTTTACTGAACTACACCTTTAAATCTGCATCTTAATTTAAACTTTGGTCTTTTCAAGTAAAAGTTATGTTACTGGATCATTTCTCATCATGATGACCTGATGGATTTTTTTTGTTTGTTTGTTTGTTTGTTTTTTTACACTTTACACAAGTTGCACAATTTCTCCCTTTTGTTCCCAGCACAATTACTTTGTTTCTATTTTTTTTAATCAACTGGCATTTTCCCCACTGAAAAAGTAAGTATTGACTTTTGGGTAGGTATTCTGACTTTTCTCCACTGAGCTGAATCTTTTAATGATCTTCAATACTAAATAGAGACTAATAAGAACCTGCAGAACAAAATCAGAGCACCTGCTTCTCCGTTCATGACTATTTTCACGTCGCAGTCTTTCGACTCCTCCCGGTCCGCTTTGTCCTTCCTCCCGCACAGCCACCGGCAGTCCTGGAACACGAGCAGCCCGACGATGTTGACTGCGAGCCCGAGGGATCCGACGACCAGCACGATGAACGGCTCGTCCACAGCCTCGGGCCGCACCAGCCTCTTGAGAGCCTCGGCGGACACGGAGAAGCAAAGCGCCGCCAGGAACGCCGCGTTGGCCAGCGCGCCCACCACCTCAGCCCGGCCAAGGCCGAATGTGCAGCGCGGAGTCGCGGGCCGGCGAGACAGTCTCCCCGCAGCCAGTCCCACGCACAGAGACAGGATGTCCGACAGCATGTTGAAGGAGTCCGACACCAGCGCCAGCGAGTTTCCCAGGTAACCCGCGACGATCTCGATCACGAAAAAGATGACCGTGATCACGAGCATGAAGATCAGACGGCATGTCTGTCCGTTATAACGCCCCATAGCGATGTGTTGCTCAGCTCAATGCAGAAACCGGGATGAGGGAGACTCAGTTAAAGTCAAACGTCATGTAGTTACTTTGTTACGTGTACAGCTGAGAGGGCGTGGCCGTCTCCATGGTAACAGTACCTGCTAGAACAATTAAATTTTGTAATTATCTGTAGTAGCCTATTAATAGTAGACCTTATATTTACATAAAAGTAATGGTAACATTATTGGATTATTGTTTAATATAATTGTACACACGGTATAATTTAATGTATAATGTATAAAAAGAATAATACATATATAAAATATGTATAAAATAATACATATATAAAAAAAATAATAAATATAAAAATACTATAATAATTTAATGTACACAATGTGTAAAATGTGGTAACTCTATGCTATTAAATGCTATTTTGATTGTAATGTTTTACTTGGTAATTCTTCTTGTAAAGATACAGCTATGAAAATATTAACTCGTCTTCTCTTTTCTACCCAGGAACTTGTGGTTAAGCAGTTGGAGTACATAAACAGTACCGTGCAAAAGTCTTAGGCACTCAGTATTTTGTGCGAGGTATGAATTATTGAGTCAGTACAAAAACATTTCCAAACAACAACAACAACAACAACAACAATTATTATTATTATTATTATTATTATTATTATTATTATTATTATGTTACAGAAAAGATCTTTGCATGTCAGTAAAGAAAGGAAACTATTAAAAAAGAGGTAAAAAAAAACCCATAATGAATGAAAAGTAAGTGTGACACTCATTCCCTCCAGAAAAAGTGTCTCAAATTCTCTAAGACATGCAGAAAAACCAATTCCCTAATAAAACTGTATCATGATAACCTGGGACTACTATTTAAAAAACAAAAACAAAAAACAAAAAAGTGTAGTTACACATATTCCTGACTTTCTTTACTTTTTTACTGTTTACTGCTTATTATGGGATTAATAAGCTCTTTACAACATTTCTTTTTCTTCTACTGTATATTAGGTTGTAACTTTGACATGCCATGTGTAAATTATTGTATTTTAATTAGTTTTTGCGTTACACAGTCTGTTATGCGTTACTGCTGTTATGCTATTCAAAAATCTTCTAATTCATTTGTTCATGCCTTGTCTTTGTTTCCTTTCCTGCTCGAGGTTGTAATACTACCAGGAGACTTTTATGGCCTTTTAAGGGTGTTTCTGTAGGTGTAGGAAATGCTTGCTCAGCACCTGGGCAGAGTCAACTGTGAGCAAAGGTTATGCTGATTTTGATTAGTTATACTGTAGTTCTAGGAAGAACTAGAGGTAAAAATAAACAAACACTGTAAACTAGTCAGACTGTATGATTGCTGTATCAGTCAGCAGCCTCACTGGTCATTTGTAAAGTTTGGATTGCGGTTTTATTATATATAATTATAAAAACAAATGTAAGTCTGTACCGTTATAAGCTAAAGTGTCTACAGTTGATTCCATGTCAGTTTTTGCAATTCAGCTGATTTCTATCATTTACTTTTTTTCCGACCCGGTTGCAAGTTTGCTGTTTAGCTCCATGATGCCTGAAAGACAAGTTTAGCTTGTCCAGTAGCCTCATGCCATTTTCACCTTTTCTTTTTTTCTTCTTCCCACAGGGTTACAACTATCACCTGGATGAAAAACACAATTCATCATGTCTATACACTGAGTTAAACACAGGTCTAACTTGTTGCCCCAAATTGTAGTTTGCTTTTGGTGTCTGAAATTTTGATTTATGAACACGAGCCTCTATAAATGCTCAAATCCGACTGGTTAGATGTGCGAAGGTTTGTGTAACAGCACAGCTCACAGTCGTCACATTCTAATAGGATTTTCTATAGTAAAAGTTTACCAAGGATGCTCCACTTGAATACATATATAAATATTTGTGTCATGTCAAATTGTTTTTTTCTTTCAGAGAGTTGGAGTAAACAAACTGTCCAGCTGGAGCTTAGGTTTAGGAACATTTTGACAGTTTTAAATTGAAACAATATTTAGTACATTTTAATAAATTACTACTGTAATTGTTTACAAACCGCTGTGGTGTAAGCTGAACAAACTTTAGAGTAATGTACACAGGGAAGCCCACAATAGCTGTGCTAGTTTAAATATGCAGTATTTATTGCCTCTATTATATTGTTTTGAGATGCTGATCTCATAGCTGGTTAGAATCCAGCACGCACATTTACACATGAAGAGAGATGCACAGTAAAGGAAACTAGTTTCCCTGTACAATAAAAATCCTACTTTGCTGCTCACATTAGATGTCAGAGTACAAAAGAATGAAAAGTATACACAGACAAATAATAAGATCAAATTAAGCATGCCGTAAAAATATCAAATAAAACATAAAATGTAAATTATTCAGAAATATACAAGCTATGTACATTGTGCAGTAGTGTGCTACATTGGTTATATTGCAACAGTCCGTAGTAAAAGTGGTGATTGTACAAAATGAGCAGATATTGTAACCAGCCAAGAACAGTTACATGTGCAAACGATGTGTGCAGCTGTATGCAGACATGTAAACAGTCAAGTACAGTAGTGTAACATTCATGTGCAAAATTATATGGAGTACAGTTAGTGCAATTATTCACGTGCAAATGTAGTAGTGTCTATGAGTGTCTATGAGTCACTATGGCCGTGGGAAAGAAAGAGTTCTTTAATCTGGTAGTTCCGCATTTCACACTTCAATACCTCCGACCTGATGGTAGAAGTGTGAATAGTTAATGTTGGGGGTGAGTGGGATCTTTGATGATGGAGGCAGCTCTCCTGTGGACTCTGCGATGGTAGATGCTCTGCAGAGAGGGTTGTGCAATCCTGGTGATTTTTGTAGCAGTCTTTACCACTCTCTGCAGGCATTTGAGGTCCTTCACAGCAGCGCTGCCGTACCACACTGCAGCTGGTTTGGATTGACTCCATAACGCAGCTGTAGAAGTTGCTGAGGATTCTAGGTGACATGCCAAATTTCCTCAGCCTCCTCAGGAAGTACATCTGCTGCTGAGCCCTCTGAAGCACCTGTGTGATGTTCAGTGTCCAGGTGAGGTCATCAATGATGTGGACCCCCAGGTACAGCTGCTCACCCTCTTTACCTCAAGGTCCCGGATAAACAGTGGCTGATGAGGTCTCCTCTCCTTTCCCATGTCCAGTATCATCTCCTTGGTCTTGTCTGTGTTGAGGGTTAGGTTGTTGTCCATACACCATGCCACAAGACTGTCCACCTCCCTCCTGTAGGCTGGCCGCCAGTGATACGACCTATGACAGCGATGTTGTCAACAAACTTCAGGATGATGTTGTCAGGGTGGGAGGCGACACAGTAGTGGGTGAACAGAGTGTAAAGGATAGGGCTAAGGACATAGCCCTGTGGGTTACCAATGTTGGTGGTGATGCTGGCTGAGGTCCTGGTTCCTATCCTGACAGACTGGGGCCTGCCAGTCAGGAAGTTCATGGGCCAGTTACAGAGGGTGGGATGTAGTCCGAGAGATGACAGTTTACGGGTGAGATTGTGGGGGATGACCGTGTTGAAGGCGGAGCTGTAATCAGTAACGAGTAACCTGACATAGGAGTCTTTATTTTCCAGGTGGGAGAGGGAGACATGAAGGGCGGCGGCGATGGCGTCTAAGGTGTACCTTAGAGCCCTGTAGACGTATTGCAGGGGGTCTGTAGTGTTCGGTATACTGCTCTGAATGTGGGACAGCACCACTCTCTCGAAGCACTTCATAATGATTGGACTGAGTGCTACTGGTCTGTAGTCATTTAGGCAGGATGGGGGATTCTTCTTGGGGAGGGGGACAACAGTGGTGGTCTTGTAGCAGGTGGGAACGGTGCATTGTCTGAGGGAGAGGTTGAAGATGGAGGTGAAAACATCAGCCAGCTCATTAGCACCTGCTCTGAGGGCCTGTCCAGGAATGTTGTCAGGTCCTGAAGCTTTGCGAGGGTTGATCCTCCTCAGGGCTTTGTGTACCTGGGCTGATGAGGAAGGGGGGGGGGGGGTTGAGTGGTTAAGGTGTGTGTCTGCTCTGTGGGGGTGGTGGGGGTCGAGGTCTCAAAGCGTATTGGGCCAGACTTGTTATTCAGTTACGTAGATCTGGTCCAGAAGTAAATCAAGTGGGAATTTACACCAACAGTGTCCTGTTTGAGGAACATGTCATACATTCATTAGGTTTTGGGTCACTGAGGCCATGAGGCTGATAAAGCATGAGCACTTATTAACCCGACTCATCGGCTCTTAGGCACATTTCTAGTAAAGTGACATGAGTATGTTTGACAAAAGGCTGAGCCACAGACACATTCAGATATGTCGCAGAGTTTGATGTTTAATCATAAACCTGGTTTTAACTTTTTTTTTTTCCTCATTGCAGGATCAGTCACATGGGAACGTCGGAGCAGTCAGTAATACAAGCATCAGAATTGACCAGCACAGAGTAAAACACTCAGCATTCAACAAAATTTTGATTTAAACATAGCACAAAAAAGTAAGGAAATTTGGTTTGGTAGATTATTTCTTTATTATAACGATACTTCTTGGCCATAAATCTTTTTGTATTGGAAAGCCGGTTAATTTCCCTTTTAAATGGTGCCACATGTGTAAAGAACATGCATTTGTGGGATGAGCAGCAGAGCTCACATTGCAACCATGAAAAAACTTGAACCAACCAATTTTCAGTGGTTTTAATGTTCTGGCTGATCTGTGTGTTTATAATGAAGGTTTAAGAGAAATTACATGATACACAGTCTAAAACGATGCATCACAATGAGAAGTGAAAACTCATGGACTTTGGGAAGTCTGGCAAATACTGCAACACTGGAAAGTCCTTCCTGTTTGTAAGGCATGTGATTTACAATAAAGCTGCCTATGAGTCATTAAAAAAAAAAAATGGGGTTGTGTGAAATGAAATGATGCTTATATAATCCATATAATCCACAATAATCTGATTTTGTTTTGTGTTGAGCCATGCTTTATAGCCATGAGCTGACTTGTAGAGAAAAATCCATCTGGGAGATTTTTCTTTGCCACTGTACCCACCGGCTTGCTCATCAGGGATAAAGTTCTATAAATGTATAACCCATTCTGTTATACCTGTAAAGCTGCATTGTCCATTTCCATTGTTAAAAGTGCTATACAACATAAAATTTAATTGTATAACAAACAGAGAGGGTTTGAGTGAACATCTGTTCTCTTAAGCTTATATAACAAGATTTAATGTTTGAAAGTCAGGGCAATTATATTGAGTCCAAACATTTCACTGGAATTAACTGGTTTCCACCAATGGTATTAAAGAAGGTATTTTACTGTCGGTGCTGTTTTGCTGTAAGGTGAACTATCTGGTATATAGTTGGGATGGAATATGACATTCAGTTCCACTGGTAGCCATAGTCCCTATGCTTTACATATTGGTGTATGTGGTACTATCACCACCATGTTACACAGGTGATGGGTATGAGTAGCTTTTTTTTTCTTTTTCTTTTTCTTTTTCTTCATCTGTCTGTTCATCTGGTCCTCTGTTCAAGACTGTTCCAAGTAGACTTTAAGTCAGTTTGGAACATTTTCTCAAGTTTTTCCACCTGTCTGTGTTTAGCAAGAAACTTTAAATAATTATGGTATTATTTCTTTTCACTATCCCAGTTCTGCTCCTTCGTAGTAGCTGCCTCCAACATGAACATGCTGCTTTAAAAAATCACTTTCAAGCTTGTAAAGGACCCGTCCTAAGGATGTATCTTGTAGGATATATCAAGGTCACAGAAGGTTCAGATTCTCTGATTTACTTTGTGGTCCTGCAACAAACAGGCTACTCGTGATTTCTGGCTTGTTCTAGTGTTGCATGTCTCCCAACATGTATGCCTGGGCCCAGATGTTCTACTGTCTGGAATATCCTAAGGCTTATCTGACTTTCTTCAAGTGCTTCATACTGAACAAGCGGCAGTGTCATTTCCTACCCTGGAGTTTTCTATTTAAAGGCTTTTCAGAGGGTTCTAATTCCCCTAAAACCTTTGGTTCATACCGTTTTTGGAAGGGGGAAACACTTTGGTTCCTAATAGGTTCTACCTGGTGTACAGCCAAAGAATCTTGTCTAACCATGGTTAGACCTGTGCTTCCCTACCTTGATGCTCTTTCCTGGACCAGTGCGAATGACATCATTGTTCCATGTACTCATTGTGATGCTGCATTTTCATTTCCACTGCTTCAGTGGTGATCACATGTAATGAAGCAGTGCAGGGATATCAGTATCTCTTCTGGGAACAGCAGCCATGGAGACCTTGTGAAAAATCCCTCCTGTAATTCTGTAGAGGGCTGTGTGCACAGACTGCAGCCCTTTTTCCACACATGACCCAATGTCCTGCTGGCTGTCATGGATGCGTCTTTATGTAGATGAGTGTCATTGTAGACGCAAACTGTCCAGATATTTCTGGTTCCCTAACTGTCCAGACATTTTGCTTTTCACTTTATTCTGGTCAGAGTCCTGTTCTTTTCTGTGCAAGTTGCAGTGTAATTTACAGTTTCTACAAGGTGTTTTTATTTAACCATGTAAGTATGATGTCTCTCTGTTCAAAGCCCACAGCCTCAAAGGCCACAAATGGCTGAAGGATGTAAACCTATTTTTTTTTTTTACTTAAAAAGCGGTCTAAAAAGGTTCCTAACATTACAAATTAATGGACAACAGGGGGGACTGATGCTCTCTCCTTATGCTACCACACATTTCCATGGATGTAACCCAGTCAGTTAACTCCATCAACAACTACTTCATCACAGTGACTCAGCAGGTCACGTACAGACACACAGACACATCCTCTAGAGGTCTGTGTAGGCTGGAAACCTGATCAGATATGACTGTGCAAGCTGACGTCGAGTCTTAATATAGGACAATATGTTTTGTTTTCAGTTAAATAAACCCAGCACACACCTTTATGGCCACCAGGGGGTGGTATTACATCTCTAAAAAACTCTTATCCATGAAGCTATGAAGTGTACTAATGTGGCATGACTCCTACCCCCCCTACCCCAAAGCAGGGTAATGATCTGGACCTGTGTCTGGTTTCAATCAACACAAGCTCAGTTTGTATTATTGTAAGATGGTGTTAATTTCTGATTTGTGACATGTACAGAATATTGAAATGATTTCTTTTGCCTTACAGCTCCTATCCAGCTGTATCACCTTTCCTGATGAGTTCAGGATGGTTAGCGTTTCTACCAAACTCCAGCAATGCAGCTTATGAGCCCTGGAGTCCCATACTTACCTGCAGAAGGAAGCTAATGGGGTGTGGTTCTCTCTGCCACCAGTCCACATCTTCCTCAGCTCAACTTGTTCCTGTTAATTTTATGCTGTTAATCTAGACTTAGACTTAGACTCAACTTTATTTGTCCCTTGGGATTACTCCTTCAGGGAAATTCTGGAAAATCTATGTTGTGTACTAGTGTGGCATGGTTTTATCTTTTTTTTTAAAGCAGGACAAAGAACCGGATATGTCTGGTATCAGTCAACACAAGTTAAATTTCTTAGTTTTTTTATACAGATGTCCAAGTATGACCATAAGGTCTTTGTGGTAGTGATTGTTTCGTACAGATTTTCTCTTGAGAAATATTTATTAATTTTACTTGTGGCAGATATCAAGAAGCATCAATCTTCTTGAGGAAATAGAGGATGCTGCAGGCCTTCTCTGTGACCATGTTAAAACCCTGGAGTTTCTACCACACCCCAACAATCCAGGTTAGATGAGCGCTGGAGGACATCTCCACCTACCTGCAGTCGGAACCTGATAAGGGGTGGGGTTCTCCTTGCCCCTGGTCCACCTGCTAGATCTTCATCTCAACTTGTTCTTATTTTATACAAGCTGTCTCGTCTCCCGTTCCCTGTTCAGCAAGTTAGATGGTCTTATTTCAAGTGTTTATTTCTTTTAATTTGATGATTATATCTGACAACTAATAAAAACCCCAAATTCTGTATCTCAGAAAATTAGAATATAACTGTAGACCAATACAAAAAAAGGATTTTTAGAAATGCTGGCCAACTGAAAAGTATGAACACATAGAGCACTCAATACTTAGTTAGGCCTACTTTTGCCTGAATTACTGCAGTGTTGCGGTGTGGCATGGAGTCAATCAGTTTGTGTGTATTGAATTAGTGTATAGAGTATACAGTGTGTGTGTGTGTGT
>JAOVVF010000039.1:1678898-1693458 GCA_028565595.1 Duopalatinus emarginatus | reverse complement strand
ATAATAATAATAATAATAATTATTATTATTATTATTATTATTATTATTATTATTATTATTATTATTATTATTATAATGTTAAAAAAAGGTATGTTAGTAAAGAAAGCAACTTGTTAAACAAGATTTAAAAAAGACATAATAAAGGAAGTAGTATGTCTGACAGTCAGTCCCTCTGGAAAAACTGGGGCAGATTTTCCAGGACACTGAGTAAAACTCATCTAATTCATCTAATTCACTAATAAAACTGGATAATCCTGACCTGGGATGATTAACAAAAAAAAAGTCATCGTCACAACGAATCCTGACTTTCTTTACTTTATTACTGTTTACTGCTCAGTGTGAGGGTTTTCTTTCAAATAGTAAAAACTTATTTACATTTCTTTTCATGTGAAGAAGAGTTTTATACACTACTGTGTATACTGTCTGTGTGTGTGTTTGTGTGTGTGTGTGTGTTTGTGTGTGTGTGTGTGTGTGTGTAAATTTGAAGTAGTGTTCAGGTTTCAGTTTATGATACTGGAACTCTATTTGTGAACTGATGACTGCAAAGGCATTAAGCTGTAATCTTTAAAAAACACATTTTGTTATAGATGTATATTTTGTCAGGTCTTTTTATATTTTTTTGCCGATGAGGTCTGACCGTCACCAGATCTGTAGCCGTTTCTCCAAGAAACACAGAAACTCCTGCCAGCCAATTTCCTTCTAAAACTGCACAAAGCCTACCTGAGGCCACTGACTGCTACAACAAAGAGCTGCCAGATTTTTATTAGACCTCTAGATATGTTTAATTTAACTATTTCTAAGGCATCTGTGCATTACTCACCATGTGCTTAAGACTTGTACACATTCCTGTATAGTGTAAATATACAGAGTGGATTTACTGTGGGTCAGTAACGAATCCGCGGGATCTGGCTGCAATGCTAAAGTTTGCACTCTGCAGTTCTACAGCATTTCTGGGTGGGGAAAAATTTTATGTACAGACACCAAATAATTTATCCATGAACAATTAAACACACACGCATTTATTTATGTGTGTGTGTTCACAATTTACAACTATAAAACGTTATTGCTTAATAATATTAAAAATAGAAAACCGTATTCATAACAAATCACAGAATTGTCTGACAATTTATAGGTCACTAAAATCTGTAAAACTGTCGTAACAAAATATTGTTTCTGTTTTATAGTAAAAAGTTCAAATGACCATCTAAAAAAAAAAGAAAATAATAAAATCCATGCAAAAGGTAAGATGCATGTTTATCATCATTTACTTCTGTAAATAATACCACTTAGTTTTTCGTATTTAAATCGCGACACTGTAGTTACTGCAAAATTTTTAATGAAATAATGAATTAAATAATAGACTATTAAGATACGTGATTTATTTACATGCTGCCTCTGATGCTTACTTTTTAACTGATATGGTACACACAGGTTTATTTTATATTTAAATGTCTAACTGTCTAATTCACTAAACAAATAACACCTGTTAATTGTCTATTAAAAATATATATATATTTCAGGCCACCAGAAAAGGTCCGGCGATGGGGTGGTGTCATGCATTACTTTGCATCCATGTCATCTCATCATACTTTGTCATCGGTCATGGCCAAAAAATTGGTACGATAATTTTTACTTAATAAGCCACAACTTTTTTTTATGAAAATTTTTTACTTGTTTTGAATGCTCAAGTGCTAATCAGGGCATCTCCAGCATTTTTCACTATTAAGCTATATCTCTCTCTTGCAGTGTGCACACAGGAAGCCAAGGCTGATATCGTGTTTTTAGTGGACGGCTCTGCTAGCATTGGTCTAAAGAACTTCCAACAGATTCGTGAATTTCTCACGTCGGTTGTGACAAAGTTTGACATCGCGCCCAATAAGGTCAGAGTCGGCATGGTCCAGTTTAGCGACACACCAAAAACAGAGTTTTTCCTTAACACCTTTGAGGAGAAACAGGAGATTCTGGACTACATTAAGCGATTGCCATACAAAACCGGTGGCACTAACACGGGTTTGGCTTTGCGGTTCTTGCTCGAAAACCACTTTATTGAGAAAGCGGGGAGTCGGGCAAACCAACAGGTGCCTCAGATCGTCTTTGTCATCACAGACGGAGACTCTCAGGATGAAGTGGAGCCGTACGCTCAGGAACTGAGGCAGAAGGATATCAAGATATACGCCATTGGAATCAAAGAGGCAGATGAGAAGTTCCTGAAGAAGCTTGCAAGTCAGCCGTATAAAAGTCACATGTACAGAGTGTCTGACTTTACTGCCCTCCAGGAAATCTCGCTGAGTGTCAGTCGTGAGCTGTGCACCACTGTAGAAGAGGCACAAGGCGGGCAACAAGGCGAGTTAGGAAAAATTTATTATTCTTTGTAAATGGTTTTAAAAGATTGACAGCTTTTAATGTTAAATTTTGGATTATTTTCAGTTACGCCACAGTGTTGCTGAGTCTGATTGGTCAGAAGGTGATTGACCTGCAGCTCTTGCAGTAGCTTGGCTGCATAAAACATAATTAAATTATGATATTAACATATTAACTTATGCAGGGTTTTATACAGCAGACACTCCACATTAATAGATTTAGAAAGCTGTTGATAAGGTGATAACACAACGTTGATGTAGAAGTCTCCAACGCTTTTGTTAACGCTTTTTCCGACATGGGACAAAAAGTCTGTATTAATTAATTAATTCTTTTTTCATAGAATGCAACGAAATTGGTGCAGCCGACATAGTTTTTCTAGTGGATTCATCCGACACCATTGGAGAAGCCAAATTTGCAGAAATCCGCAGTTTTCTCCACACTTTTGCAGACGGACTCGACATTGGTGAACAAAAAGTGAGGGTTGGCCTCGCTCAGTTCAGCAACAGTGCGGACCAGGAGATCCTGTTCAGTTCCACGAAAGAAGATCTGCTCAGAAAGCTGCTCAGTATCACATATCACAAGGGCGGGCCAAAAAGAACGGGGGCCGCTCTAGATTTTATTCGGTTAGCCTACTTTAGCCAAGTCAGACAGACCGCTTCCAAGATCGCCATCGTGATCACGGATGGGGAGTCAAGTGACGCTGTGCAGGGACCAGCTCAGGAGCTCCGAAAGCTGGGAGTTGTCGTCTTTGTTGTTGAGACTGGACCGTCAAATAATGCACAGCTCCAATCCATTGCCAACAGTCCGCAGAACGAATTCTTGTTTAGCAGGGAAAATTACCAAAATCTACAAGGCCTGCTTGATCACCTACGTAGAAGAGTGTGTATTGCTGTTGATGACCAATTACGAGGTAATTAGCACATCCTTCCTTTCTGACAGGACATGCTCAAATATAGTCAGATTCATCAGACAGAATGTAGTAGTAAGAAAGTGAACGAGTCAAGCATGAGAGAGTAACCAGGCAGCAGTATGAAAAGATAACGGGAGGTCAAACATTGGGTGTGGACGATGTCTTAAATGTTACTACCAAAGTATCTGTGGGTACCACTTCACAGCTCCAGGGTCTCGACCTTGGATTAACCAGGCTCTCAACCTTGTCTCCCCCACCTTGATCATCAGGGATAAAATTTTATAAACGTGTAAATTGTTCTGTTATTTCTGTAAAGCTGCTTGGGACAATCTGTAAAGGAACAATGTCCATTATTAAAAGCGCTATACAAATTTTTGGATGTTCTTCCAAAATGTCGTGTGCTACTTCCAGGGTTTTTAAGTTTCCTCCTATTTTCCAAAAGCATTTGGATAGTAGTACTGACTGCTCCAAGTTGTCCCAAGGTGTGAGTGTGTGTGGGCACTGCATCCTAGGATGGAATGAGTACCATTCCATGGTGAAAGTGAACTTTTTGCCCCCTGTGCTTACACACAGGAATGTGACCGCCGCATGTAACCCAACACACACCAGTGAACAATAGAGGGCAGTGAACACACTTGCCCGGCATGGGGGGCAGCTCCAAACCATGGCACCTGGGGAGCAATTGGGGCGGTTCCATAACCACTACATGGTGTACCTCTCACCTCACTCTCATTGTATCAGAGACAGTCTCTGAATCCACCATAAGTCAGATCATGATTAAGTGGCTGAGAGGTCCAACAGAAGTGTTCACTCCCTCATCTGTATGAAAAAACTAAATATATAAACAGTGTCTACCAAAAAAAAATAAGGAGCCAGAAAACCACAAATCTTTATTGATACCTTGCACTACACAAGTGGATACTAATAAGCCACTAGAAAAAAAATACATGCATGAATGTTAAGCACTGAGTAAGCATTTACCTTTTTAATTCTTTTTCTTATCCCACCCCCATTTAGCCTCTTCCCTTAAGTTTGCAGACGTCTTTTTCCTGGTGGACAGCACAGCATCACGAGCAGAGTCCCAACAAATCAGAAACTTTCTGACAAGACTGGTCAACCAGCTCTCTGTAGACAAGGATGGTAACCATGTTGGCCTGGCACAGTATAGTGACAATGTTGAAGAGGAATTTCTGCTCAATACGAACAAGACCAAACCTGAAATCCTATCAGCCATACGCAGTCTTCGACTCAAGCCCAAGGGTGTGCGTCAGATTGGAAAAGCAATTGAATATGCACGCAAAAACTTCTTTAATAGTTCAACAGGTAGTCGCATCGCCCAAGGTTTCAAACAGGTCCTGCTGGTGACGACTGTGGGGAAGTCAAACGACAGCGTCATTCGGCCATCGCGTACAATTAAAAAAGACGGAGTCCAAGTAATATCTGTCGGCTTGAGTAAAGCTGAAATGGGCGAGCTGGACGATATTTCTAGTCCGAATCAAACCTACAAAATAACAGCACAAAACATTCCACAGGTGTTACAGAAAGTCAAGTCTGTGACTGAATCCCAGGATGTCCACAGTATCTCTCAAGGTTGGTTCTTTTATTTTTACTATAAATGATTGCCACCTGTGTACAGTTTTAAACTTGCGTGTGAAATAAAAGTGTTTTTTCTAACCAGTTCCTCACATTGAACCAAGGTTTGTGTGTGTTCTTCTGCAGACTGCAAATCCGCCAACGTAGCAGACATCGCGTTTATCGTTGATGAATCCGGCAACATGGGACCCGAAAACTTTCAGCTTGTACGCAACTTCCTTCTAAACACCATTTCAGGGCTTGACGTGGGCAGTGACAAAGTGAGGATAGCCATCGTTCACTACAGCGATGTCCCCAGGGCAGAGGTTTATCTGAACACGTTCGGCAACAAGGCTGACATTTTGCAGTACGTTAACAGGCTGGCATATGGCAGAGGCAAAGCATACACCGGAGCCGCTCTACGATTCGCCAAGGACAGCGTGTTCACCAAGGAAAGAGGCAGCCGAAGTGACGAATACGTCCAACAGATCGCAGTGGTCATCACAGATGGGTGGTCTGCAGATGATATCACCAATGCGGCAGCGGAACTGCGCCGTTCAGGTGTTACGGTTTTTGCTCTGGGCATTAAAAACGTAAACGTCCAGGAATTGAAAGAAATTGCCTCCTACCCCCCCAGGAAGTTTGTGTTTAATGTTGAGAGTTTCATTAAGCTCAATGCACTGTCGAGTATGTTAACAAAAAGCCTCTGTGGGGATATCACCGCTTCCTTCATACCGATACTCAAAGATATTACTCTTCAGAAAGGTATAAAATCTTTAATTATGCTAGTAACCTTTTTAATTCCAAAAAAATAATAAACATTTAAATTTAATATCTTTCGCCGACATTATCTTCTTAACTTTCAGGATGCAAGTTAACAGCTGAGGCGGATATCTATTTCCTACTTGACGAATCCGGAAGCATCAGTTACGAAGACTTTGATGAGATGAAAGCTTTTATTTTAGAGTTCCTGCACATGTTTGAGGTCGGACCCAATAGGGTGCGCATTGGGGTGGTAAAATTTGCAAGCCACGCAACTACCGTCTTCCGTCTGGACACTTACAACACAAAGTCTGAGGTGGAAAAAGCAGTGAAGGACCTGTGGATGGACGGAGGTGGCACCAGGATCGATTTGGGACTGGAAGAGATGATCCAGCTTTTTAAGCAGGCATCGAAAACGCGCAAGGAAAAGGTCCGCGAAATACTCATTATGATCACGGATGGCAAATCCGAGGCTGTTGGAAAACCTGTGCATATTCCAGCTGAAGAACTGAGAAGCCAGAACATCACCATCTATGCTATTGGAGTGAAAGACGCTGATATGAATGAGCTGGAAGAGGTCTCCGGAAGCCCTAAAAGGACATTTTACGTACAAAACTATGACGCTCTTAAGCTAATCAAAACCAAAGTCCTTAAAGAGATTTGTTCATTTGAAGGTAGGTGTTTCAAAGAGTCAAAGACTCAATTATTTCACACACCATTAATAACATGGCAACCATTAAACAGCTTGCACCCACCTGCCCTGTCTTACAGCTTGCGACGATCTTATGGCGGACGTTGTCTTTCTGATTGATGGTGCGGATGCTGTTGACGATTTGGACTTCGCTAGGATGAAGGAACTGATATCTTTTGCCGTGGAAAAACTTCCTATTAATGAGAACCGAGTGCGACTGGCTGTCGTGCAATACAGCACAAACTCCATCGTTGAATTTGCCTTAAACGCTTTTCACGATAAAGACACGTTACAGAAGGAAATTGTGTCCATCCAGCAGCTTAAAGGTAACACCTACACAGGCAGGGCACTTAAGGACATTTTAACAGTGTTTCAGGAGTCCAGCGGGGGACGTCCTAAGACTTTGCAGTTCCTTATACTGGTTACCGATAGCGTGTCCAAGGATGATGTAGTACAGCCTTCTAGAGATCTCAGGGAGCAAAACATCATCGTGTATGCCATCGGTTTGGCACATGCTAGTAAATCTCAGCTGTTTGATATTTCTGGATCTCTTGAAAGAGTCTACCTAGACAACAACTTCGCTTCCCTACAGACTTTGGGTAGTGAGATTATCTTCAAGATCTGCAGTAGTGGTAAGTGATGCATGTACAGTTCTAATGATATCTATATCTGAAAATGTTTCTTTTCACCCCGTCACGATATCTCTTGAATGTTTTGCTTACTAGAGTGCAAAAAACCTGAATTGATAGACGTGATCTTTGTGGTGGATGGCTCTGGCGGTGCAGACAACGAAAACTTTCAACTGATGAAACGGTTACTGAGAGCAGTGGTGAAAAAGGCAGATGTTGGGAATAAGAGAGTTCGCTTCGGAGCAATCATTTATTCTGACCTGCCCAAATCTGACTTCACTCTAAATCAGTCTAACAACAAGGACAAGGTCCTGGAAGCCATCTCACAAATGCAGGCTCCTGGAGGTAGAAGAAACACAGCCCAGGCTCTGAGGTCTGCACTCTCCTACTTTTCGGCGGAAAATGGAGGAAGGCGTTCTCAGCGCATTCCTCAGGTGCTGTGCTTAATAACGGACGGTCCGGTCGCTGACCCGTCTCTCCTCACAGGCTGGCCTGAACTGCTTGCGGGTTCTGAGATCAACATGTTTGCCATTGGGATGGCAGGCGCCAGTCAGGCTGAGCTCACAAGAATTACCGGAAACAAGGAAAGGGCCTACTACGTAGACAACTACGAGGCTTTTAAAATGCTGTATAAACCAATCACCCAACAACTCTGCAATCTGACCAAGCCAGGTAAAGCCATTCTGAAGAGCAAAGTGAACCTGAGTACTACAAGTTAATGTAAGGATTTGAATCGACTTGATTGTCTGACTCGATTTGACTTGTCTTTTTGAAATTTCACTTTTATTTTCTCATTTTAGTGTGCGAGAAAGAGGCGGCAGATCTGGTCATTTTGATCGACGGGTCCGAATCGATTTCCGCGGAGAACTGGGAAGTTGTAAAGGGCTCTGCGATCAGCATTGTTCAAAAGCTCGAAATTGCGCCAGACAGATGGAGAGTCAGTGTGGCTCAATTTAGTGACAAAGTACTGAATCACTTCTACCTTGACAAATACACCAATATAGCAGAAGTGGAACAAGGCATACATGAGATCAGCCAGAGAAAACAAGGTACAAACACCTGGGAAGCACTGAAAGAAATAGGAGACTACTTTACACCAGAGCATGGAAGCAGGATAAAGGAAGGAGTGTCGCAGAACTTGCTGCTAATCACAGACGGCAAAGCTAACGACAAGGAGGATCCGAGTACGCTAGATAATCTTAGAGCAAAACACATTGAGGTATTTGCTATTGGGATCGGGCAGGATATAAACCACCACGAGCTTGTCAAAATCGCTGGGTCACTTCAGCGAGTTTTCTACGAGACCTTTGAGAGTCTTGCACTGAAGACAACCACAAACAAATTTCTAGAAGCCATTTGCAAACCGAACATCATACAGGAACAGGAGGGTAAGCTGTATTTTCTTGTATAAATAACTGGTGTAATGGAGCGCTGCACTACTGCTTGTCTGACTGCACTGTTTTTTCGTGTTTGTTTAGGATGCACTATTGACATTGGAATTGGATTTGACGTATCGCGCAGAACCAGCTCGCAGCCTCTCCTGGGACCACACACACAGGCCCTGGTAGCTGCGACTATTCAGCACTTAACCACGATCGAAGGACTCTGCTGCGTCTCCAAGGACAAGATGGAAATCAAATTTGGCTTCCGTCTCGTCTCTGGCAGCGACGGGAAAGTTATAGACGATTTTAAATTTGAAAACTACGACGCAAACGTGGTCACCAAGGTGCTTCAGATACGGCCTGCAGCACCCACTGCTTTCAACGCACTTCTCCTGAACTCTTTCAGAGAAAAATTCACAAGCTCAATGGCTGGAGTGAAGGTAAGCCGGACACGTCTGAATTAGGTTTGGGTTGAATGAGAGTTGGAGGAACGTTTCTGGTCAAATTTCATATACGAAGAAACGTAACGAAATCTACATAGACAGACATAAACAAAACGGACCACACATGATTTCATGGGACGCTGCTATAAACAAAACATTTGTTCCCCTAGGTGGCCATCCTATTCACAGATGGATTTGATGATTCCATGGAGTCTTTAAAGGCGAGCTCAGAGAGCCTCCGGAAAAGTGGTACGATAACAAATCAAGACTGGTGACTAATAGGTTAAGGAGATTTAGACAGACTTACAGTTGTATACAAATAAAACAAAACATGCATCAGATTCCAAGTTTAGATATGCATAGTCGATCCAAAAACAAGAAAACCCCCACAAATCTGCTGACTGTTGATCTTTTCCAATATACAGCATAGTTTCATTTTTTTTTAGCATTTGTTCATTGAGGAACGAAATGAGACATATTAACTAAAGTGTTAATGTTAGGAAGCTATACTAGGAACACATTGGAAATCTTCCATGCAAATCCTTGAGGTGAAGTCACGGACCAGTACTGGCACAGTGTTTTCCGGTGCCAATTTCATAACTAAACTGGGAGCCACATCGCATCAAATCTATGAGCCGAAACCATCTAAATGCCATTTTTTTCTAGTGCATAATTAAATAGAAAAAAAATGTTAATAGAACCAATGTTAAATTAATTGAGGTGTTAAATTTATCATTTAGTTTTAAAAAAGTATTTATTCTGTTTTCGGCCTGATTAAACTCAAAATGATTTCAATTCCCACCGTCCTGTACTTAGTCAAAGCTATTTCAATTTGTGCACTAGGGGTTAACGCACTGGTGATTGTGGCTCTGAAGGACAACGTGGACTACCAGGCGCTGGAATTTGGACGAGGCTTTAGCTACGACAAGCCACTTTCCATCAACATGCTTAACATGGGCAATGTACTGCTGGAACAGCTGGTCAGCTACTTTTATTACTTAACTGACTAAATAAGAGGAACACATTGTATATATACACACTGTATACTTATAAATATAATTAAATTTCTCTCCTAATCTTCTGTCTTATTTTTTTCTCTCTTTTTCTACACATACAGGAAAATGTGGCATCACGAGAGTGCTGCAACGTGTCATGTATATGCAGTGGAGATTTTGGCATCTTGGGACTGTTCGGGCCTCCGGGACAAAAGGTGCAACCTCAATTATTTTAGTTTTTATTTGTTTATTTCTAAGAAGTGACAAGTGAAGTGAAACTTGAATTCAGAAATATTTCTACTGCCCTGGACAGCAATCTAATATGAAAAGTGGGTCAGTTGTTTTTTGTACTACAGCCACACCACCCGTCATTGACGACATTACACATCCAAACATGACGACTCTGTATTGTTGCCATCTCTACAGTGTCACGGACTGTGTACATGCTAATCAATTATTTTACAGTGGAATCTATTAGGCTTAAATCAATTTTGCTGCAGCCAACAACGTAACCAACAACTACGGTAAAGCATCATTAAAAGTCAGTTAACCCACTTTCAGACAATTTAAGTGTTTTTTTTAAACAGTGTTGGGTGTTAAACTGGCTCTTTATTTATTTTCTATAGCTGAAGTCAGATTTAGTGAGACTAGACGGGCAAACCGTAACAGGCATCAAACCCAATTCTGGAGACATTAATGGGTTTTTCTGACTGCCTTATATCTATATATAGTTTTGATAAGAGATTCTTCAGGTTAGAGGTTCCTGGGATTACACTTAATCGCCAGAAAAAAAAATATATACAGCGCTAGACATCTCAGAAAGCTTCATAACGATATGAGGTTTTGTTTATCTGCCATTCCTTGGGACCCCTAGTATGTCTGCAAACACCTGTTTAGGTGCCCTGTTCATTCGGATGGGTTTGGCCTCTTTCAACAGGATAAAACACATCTAGAGAAGCCAAATTATCATTAGAGGAACACTAAACCGAGTTCAGGGTTTCGACTGTTCCCACCAGATCTCAGAATTGTGGATTGTTCTGGAGGAAGTCCAGTGTTCACTATATAAAGGCATAAACAATGGAATACATTCGCAGGATTATTTGGAATATGAAGTTAAACACCAGAGACGCCTTATTCTTGCCTTCTTGTTCTTGTCCAGAGAACATCATCTTGTGTGTGTTAATAAAATTAAGGTTTGAATAAGTTTGTGACTTTATTTCGGCCTTACAGGGAGGATTTGGGCTGATGGGCCGTCCTGGATTGACTGGAGATGACGGCGTTCCGGTGAATGTTTTTGGTTTTTAACCGATAAAAATACTTAAATAAAATGTATTATAAACCAACTTTCCATCTACTTTAAACGTGTCTGACGGTAGATACTGGAATGTCTTGTTGTGGACAGGGTGAAAGGGGTCAGCCGGGTCCGAACGGAACTCAAGGACACCAAGGATGTCCTGGAAGAAGAGGCCTAAAGGTATAACATGTTAGGAATACCATCATCTGTGGCATTTGACTTTACTTTGACTGTGTTGGGTTGACGTACTTTAACCCACTGAAGTGTAGATGAAAATCTCTATGTATTTATGTACATTATTTTCTACCAGATAATTAAATGTACCTTTTTGCATTTTCTGCAGGGATCTATAGGACACACTGGGAATCGAGTAAGTACCAGGAGGATTTTTATGTTTGGCCAGAAATTGATATTCCATTTCTGAAATGTGTCTCTTTTTTGTCCAACAGGGAGAAGATGGAGATTTTGGTCTCATTGGGGTGGACGGTCAACAGGTGAAGTTCTGCATGTTACACTGAGACTTGTATTTAGAACCATCACACAACAGGTTTATAGATCAGACTAGTTCTGGTCCAGGATAATATTAATTAAGATAATGTTAGTTCTGCAACCCAAATGTTATGGGTTTATGTTAAATGTTAAGGCTGCTGGTGCACCCTTCAGCATGATATGGATTTGACTGATTTACTGTATTGAATCTGTGTCCTGAACAGGGTGAAACTGGTGCATCTGGACAGGCAGGACCGAAGGGAGATCCAGGTCTTCCAGTAAGTTCATACCAATGAACAACATAAATTACACCCTGACCTTAATGAACATTGAACCTACTGTATACAGCAGCAGGAGTTAATGAAATATGGTCCAATGTAAATAGTATTATTAAAGTATAATTCACATACTGGACACATTGACTTCATTTGCTTCCAGTGAATAATAACAATAACATCTTACTGTTTGCAGGGTACTAAGGGACTCAGAGGAGCTTCTGGGCCGAAGGGAGAACATGGTGTGAGAGGTGATCCGGTGAGTGGTTCAAGCAACGTTAAAGGAGGACATGGACACAGATAACGAAATGTTAAGCTATTTAAATATATAATAATAATGATATTAGAAAAAAAATTATAATATATAAATGTAATATAACAAAATAATATATAATAAAATAATATGCAATTAATAATAAAAATAAAATAAATTAAACACTAAAATATTAATATTGTGAATCATAAATACATTAATTATTATTAAAAATAAATTGCCTTTCTCTGCCTTGTGTTCATCCTCGATCGATTAAATTCTTCTTATTTGTAAATAAAATTTGTGCAATAATATGAGATCATAATATAATTTAATTATAATTATAATTTAATATATAATAAATGTTGAATAATCAAAATTATTTTATCACTTACATGACATTTCTACTCTACAATACGAATGATATTTTACTTTTTTGGGCATTTATTATTTTAAAAAAAATAGCTAAGTCAGATTTAGTGAGACTAGAGGGGTACAGACAAGCCTATGCAAAAAATACTCTGCAATCTATAAACATCGCTGGTTGTGTTCACTGGTGCATATACACAGCGCATATATGATGATATGAGGTTTTGTTCATCTGCCATATATATAAAATTCAAAATAATTATAATAATTCGAAATAATTAGAATAATTCAAAAATACACACTTCAGAATTAAAGTCTTTCAACTTGAAAATAAAAAATAAATAAATGATATTAATTTGATATTTAATTCGATTCTTTGTGTTAAATGTTGGTTAACAGGGGACACCAGGAGTAGACAGCAACTTACAGGGTCCAAAGGGTGAGGCGGGACACGCAGGCCTTCCTGTGAGTGTTTTGCATCTTATTATTTAAAGAAATTACATATTTTACTTTTTCATGATACTAAAGGCAAAATGTAAGCATATCTCCACTGAAGAAGTGCAGCAGAAAACCTTTTTATAGTCAATTATGTAGTATTGAATACTAAAAATCTGAACTACTTCAGGGTGACCAAGGTCCAGACGGAGGTCCGGGTCGAACTGGCGAGCGGGGAGAGAATGTAAGTAAACACTGGTTTCCTCAGCTGTGGTTTGAACCCAGCATCTGCACTAATGTACTGATGTTTAGTTTAAGCTTAGCGGTGCTTGTAATTTTTTGGGTGATGTTTTGGCAGAGAGACTGATGTTTGTATCTGTGTTGTTGCCTGGGTCACGTGTTGCGTTGCTCATAAGTAAAGCATGTCGCAGGGGGAAATATCTGGAGTGCAAACATAAATTTGAAGGAATTAGGAGTGAGTGCAACGATGTCTCACTACTACTGTCTTTATAGGGCTTCCGTGGGAGGAAGGGACCACCAGGAACGCCGGTAATGCAATTCTATTACACTACTCTCTCATTTCTATTCTGTTGTAAATCAAATCAGTGAACTGTGCACCAACTTGAAAACATACAAATATTCCTTAACCAGTACTTTTTCTTTTCTGTTTCTATTTCATTCTACTCTCTTCCCTTTTGCAGTGACTGCTAAAACAATTCACCTTATTCTAATCAATTTGATTAAAAAAATTACCTTCCACTCCAATTTTTTTCCCTTTTACACACAGACACTAAAATGTAATTTTTTAATTCGATCCTATTCCATTATATTCTATTCTACTCTCGTTTGCAGTCATGAAAGGTTGCTATAGATACAATAACCTATGATGACATGGGCACGGAAAACAACACATTACTCCCAGAAGCAATAACAGATTACACCACGGGTAATCCTATAGAATGGGTAAAGCTTTAGAAATGATAATGTATTATGGCATAAGCTGGTACTGTTACTATCGAAATGATAATGCATTACAACATGGACACTGAGTATGAGCTGTTGGTATTGAAGCGATAACACACTAGGACATGGGCACCGCAAGCAAGCTGTTACTATAGAAACGATAATGTATGCCAATAGGGACCAACAATGAGCTGTTACTAGGTGTGCTGAAAAAAAAAGGATTCGATTTTATGACGACGCAGAAGGACATGAACACAGATATCGAAATGTTACCATAGAAACAATAACATATTAGCACATGGGCACAGAGAACAAGCTGTTACTATAGAAACAATAACATATTAGGACATGGGCACAGAGAACAAGCTGTTACTATAGAAACAATAACGTATTAGGACATGGGCACAGAGAACAAGCTGTTACTATAGAAACAATAAAATATTAGGACATGGGCACAGAGAACAAGCTGTTACTATAGAAACAATAACGTATTAGGACATGGGCACAGAGAACAAGCTGTTACTATAGAAACAATAACGTATTAGGACATGGGCACAGAGAACAAGCTGTTACTATAGAAACAATAACGTATTAGGACATGGGCACAGAGAACAAGCTGTTACTATAGAAACAATAACGTATTAGGACATGGGCACAGAGAACAAGCTGTTACTATAGAAACAATAACGTATTAGGACATGGGCACAGAGAACAAGCTGTTACTATAGAAACAATAA
>JAOVVF010000039.1:1668817-1674246 GCA_028565595.1 Duopalatinus emarginatus | reverse complement strand
GCTGTTAGCTAACACTAGGTTAACTTCTGAGGTAAATAGTAGCTGTTAGCTAACACTAGGTTAACTTCTGAGGTAAATAGTAGCTGTTAGCTAACATTAGGTTAACTTTTGAGGTAAATTTGCAGCTAGCATGAAGTATCGGCCAGAGCCGGGCTGGTGTGTGGTGGATTTGGTAGTGAGTCAAAGCCGGTGCATTGTAATCAGGTCAAAAATGGTTAAAGCTCGTCAAGTGATGTGTTGGCAAAATGTATAAGAGCCGATTCCCACAGAGCTGATACGGCCCGATTGTGTCATACGCATATAAATAAACTGTCTATTGCACACATATGCATTGATATCAAAATATTATTAATATTTTTTTCTGTTTTATGTTATTTACAATCTGCTATTTGTACCATAAACCTCTAGACAGAACGTGTCTAAATGTGTCACTAATGTACCACTACTGTGGCGGGAAGCGCGCGCTGCAGATTCTGGATAGTTCTACACCAGACGACTCGGTGACTAACAGCTTTTCTGTGGTATAATTTGTCTAATACGTGTTACTCAAACCTAAATAAACATACATCAACATTAGGAATAAGTCAGACCGAAGTTAATAAAGGTAATATGTGATTTTGTTTTTTTATTATTACTGATAAATGAAGCCTAGTCAGAGAACAGGAGAAAGCTAGTTAGCTAATATGATCTATCTGTTCATGGGTCTGTAAGCAGTTTGAAATAATATTTTATTAATTAAAATATTTAAAACTACATTGTTTTAAATTTCATTCAGGTGCTGTTTAACAGCGAGAGTGATTCGATTCAGTGTGAAAACAGAGCTACCATGAAGTGAATCTGAATCATTCACACTGAAGTGAATCTGAGTCAGACACATTGAAGTGAAACTGAGTCAGTCACATTGGTGGATTGTAATGTGTACATATAGCCCAGTTATCTTACGAATATTTTCACGTAACGAAAGATTAATGACTTGAATTTTAAAGACAATAAAAGTTGTCATTAAATTGTTTTGCAGTTGAAGTTCATTTACAACCACAGTCATTTCACAACACAATAATACACTTGGTGCATAATTTGATTCTCTCTAAACACTAATAAAAAAAATTAGAGTTGGTATTCACAAAGTATTCCTGTGCTGTTGCTGGAGAAGTGTTTCTGATCTTGATTCTGCAGTCGTATTTTGAGCTTATGCTAATAAACTTGTGTATTATGCTTTGTAAATACCATCTTTCTACAGTGTGACTGCACAGATCTTTGTTTTTCTGTGAGACGTTCAATGTTAATTACTGTTGATCTAAAATCAGCGTTGATCAGTTTTTTGGACTAATCAGGTACTTGTTTATAAGACAAAATTATTAATTTATTTATTAATATTTAAATAATACTTGAGTCATGAGGGAACTAGTTAATTTTAAATATTGAAATATTTGAATTACTTGAAATTCAGGTGCTGGCCTAGTATCATTAAAATTTACGGGCCATAACCAGCCCGACGCTGGATGAGTAGGCATGGAACTGGCTGCCAGGCAGTCATTCAAAACGGACTCGGGCCGAGCCCACGCACAGGAATTGGGCTGGTTACTTTTTGCCGGTAGTAGGAATCGGCCCAGAGATATTTTGCTACCTGGGTTAGAGCTGTTAGCTAACATTAGGTTAACTTTTGAGATAAATTAAGCTGTTAGCTGACATTAGATTAACTTTAAAGGTAAATTAGAGCTATTAGCTAACTTTAGGTTAACTTGTGAGGTAAATTAGAGCTGTTAGCTAACAGTAGATTAACATCTGCGGTAAATTGGAGCTGTTGGCTAACATTACAATAACTCTTGAGGTAATTAGAGCTGTTAGCTAACATTAGGTTAACTTGTAAGGTAAATTAGAGCTGTTAGCTAACAGTAGATTAACATCTGCGGTAGATTGGAGCTGTTGGCTAACATTAGGTTAACTCTTGAGGTAAATTAGAGCTGTTGGCTAACTAGGTTAACTTCTGATGTAAATTGGAGCTGTTAGCTAACATTACACTAACTCTTGAGGTAATTAGAGCTGTTAGCTAACATTAGGTTAACTTGTGAGGTAAATTAGAGCTGTTAGCTAACATTAGGTTAACTTGTGAGGTAAATTATAGCTGTTAGCTAACATTAGGTTAACTTGTGAGGTAAATTCGAGCTGTTAGCTAACAGAAGGTTAACTTTTAAGGTAAGCTAGAGCTGTTACCTAACAGAAGGTTCACTTTTAAGGTAAGTTAGAGCTGTTACCTAACAGTAGATTATCATCTGCTGTAAATTGGAGCTGTTGGCTAACATAACGTTAACTCTTGAGGTAAATTAGAGCTATTAGCTAACGTTAGATTAACTTCTGAGTTAAATTGGAGCTGTTAGCTAACATAACACTAACTCTTGAGGTAATTAGAGCTGTTAGCTAACATTAGGTTAACTTTTGAGGTAAATTAGAGCTGTTAGCTAACATTAGATTAACCTTTGAGGTAAATTAGAGCTGTTAGCTAACATTAGATTAACCTTTGAGGTAAATTAGAGCTGTCAGCTAACATTAGATTTACTTCTGAGGTAAATTGGAGCTGTTAGCCAACATTACACTAACTATTGGGGTAAGTAGAGCTTTTAGCTAACATTAGGTTAACTCTTGCGATAAATTGGAGCTGTTAGCTAACATTAGGTTAACTCTTGAGGTAATTAAAGCTGTTAGCTAACATTACACTAACTTCAAAGATAATTGTTATTGCTAGCTACATTATGCTAACAATTAATATAATACACTTTTGGAGCTCTGGCTCTTCACAGCTAGCTAGATTAGCAATAAATTACAATCTTTTGTTTCTTCTGTTAGCTAAATACTTATATTAATGTCAAGAAGATGAATCAATAATAAAAAACATATAGCTATGATTTATATAATAGACGCTGGTATGTTATCAGAGATTAACGGAGGTCAGGACGAGGGTAAAGCTTACAGATTAACCTCCCAGGACAATTTACCTGTTCGTCATCCTCTATGGTGAAGGCTGGAGGTGGAGGTAGTGGGGTTACACCTTGCTCCGCAGTAGCCCCCCTGTTGGGTGCTCAGGGGTACTGCACTCTGAGGAATTCTTGGCTTTGTCTTTGTTATTGTTTGGCTCATTGTCTTTAATGATGTCATACTGACGGCAGAACAGTGCAATCACACCTGGAAGAACAACACACAAGAAACGGTTTTAGTGCTAGCTACAGGATTTAGAATTAAAGCTAGGCTAAGCGAAAACATATCGGCCCTAATGGTTTACAATAGCAATAATCCCACCAGAAATATGGTGTATAGAAGGCTAAATCTCATTATTTATTAGTTATTAGAAGTCCTTCTCACCTGCCCACATGAAAAGCACCACCACGATGATGATGAGCTCCCCTGCCCTGAGCTGACTAGCTTGCCCCACTTCCTCCATGGTGACTTCATCTGAGGAGATACATGGCAGCTGTCAGCTTGACAGAATGTCATGCTCCTAAGTTTAGCATGACGGCTGTGTGAAAGTGACAGTCCATGAATCTTATAGCTGGTTCGGAGCTGTCCTGTCCGCTTCTGTCAGAAAATTAGGTCTCAGATCACTTTTGGTCTTCTGGCAGAAGCTTTCAGGGGTCAGATAAAAGCGGTGAGCTTCTTTGGAGGGATAATGGCATTAGCTTTTTATATACATCCTACTTGGCCACCTTTTGTTAATGGTAACCTATTTATTATATAAAAAGGAAATTTTAAACATTATGAATAGAAGAAAGCAATGTGCTTAAGTGCACAGATCAATGGTCAAAAAGAGACAGTGGTCAGACAATGTGTATCCTAGACTAGGCAATAGCAAAAATGTGTATACAAGTAATGGTCAGAATACACTGTGAGGCTAGATAATGAAAACACTTAGTATATCAGGCAAGAAACACTGACAGACCATGTGGCGCTTAAATGTGCTGTGGTGCTAATGGTGATTGAAGGTGTGCATGATTAACAGACATTAAGCAGAAAACTGGTGGGGTGCTATGGTGTTCAAAGTCAACAGACTGGGACTGTAAACAGGTGTATTGTGAAATGTCCTAGGGAAAGCCATGTTGGAAGGCTGCTAGGAATTCTGGGAGGTAATGTTATGGCATGGTTATGGTGTGTCCCTACACTGTGTATGATTATGCACTGATTGCATGAGTGAATATGTGTGTGTGTTTACTTTTTGACTCCTGTCTCTCGGCTTCCTTCGGCGTCCTAAAACGCAGGGTTTCGCTCGGCGGACTTGTCCCCTGCACGCTGATGGACTGCACATGCACGATGTAGTCTGTCTCCGCCTCCAAGTCCCAGAGTGCACAGCTCCGTGTGGTGGTGTTCACTTCTTGGATGAAGCGGAGCATGTGCACATCCTTTTTCTGTCAGCAGGGAAAAAAGAGAATCCCTCTCAGTGTCCACGTCAGACTGCATCAGTCTCTATCAGCTTTGAATACCAGCATTTCCACAACATGATGCTACCACCACCATGCTTTACACTGATGACTGGTTGCAGAAAATAAAAACTTTAGGACATACAAGTCTTTGTTTTGTCTTGGTAAGGAAAGGTTAGTTTATACTTAACGGAAGAAACAGGAAATAATTCTATAATATTAAATAACTATTAACGTACACCAATCAGCCATAACATTAACATCACCTGCCACAACATAGCTTTGACCTCACAAGACCCCTCAAGGTGTTTTGTGGTATGTGGCACCTAGACAACTGCAACAGATCCTTTTGTTGACCTTCTGTGGAATTACACTAGACAGGCTAGCTTTAACCCACCAAAACACATTCCTATGACCATGTCTAGTAGGTATTAACCACTGTATACTAGGACACACCCCACAAGACTTGCTGTTTTAGATATACTTCGACCCAGTCATGCACTTATATATCCCACCCCTTAACAGGTGCCATTGAAATCAAGAAATCAATGTTATTCACTATACCTCAGTGGTCTTGTTTTAATTTTATGGCTGTTATATTTATTTAATAAATAAACTTTCTTAGCATTGGCAAATGACTGTGGTATGAAAGCGGATATTGGAATAAAGTTAAGTGCTCAGTGGTTTAGGTTTTGTGATACCAAACATGAGGGCTGCATCTGAAATGGCATACTTAAATACGACCTGCTAGCATGGAGCGAGTACATACTGCTCAACTGCTAAGCACTTCTAGTATACAAGCATGTAGTATCCACACCACACACTTGATCCACCATCTTACCAACAACCTGTGACCCATGATGTCACACCACTTGAGTCCCACACAATTATTTATAGTTTTAATTTTACTTAACTTTAAATTCCGTTTGTTACCTCAAGGCAGCCTACAGAGATAATCATATACTCGTTCCGTCTTGTTTAGAGATACAAATGGGTTCGCAGTGAATTATGGGATATGTCAGG
>JAOVVF010000039.1:1661317-1666317 GCA_028565595.1 Duopalatinus emarginatus | reverse complement strand
ATGAATTCGATCGGGGTATGATAGTATGATCCTGGTATGATCATGGTATGATCATGGTACGATGGCGGTATGACATATGATGTTTTATGATCATGATACCATGAAAGTACAATTGTGGCATGATAGCGGTATGATCGTGCTATGATTACGGCATGATTATAGTATGATTGTAGTATAAAAATTGCAGTATGATGAGAGTATGACTATTATGAATGCTGTATGATCATGATATGATGGTGCTGTGATCATGGTACATTTATGGCATGAACGATATGATCAGGATATGATCGTAGTATGATGACGGTATGATCACAGTAAAATCATGGTATGGTCTCAGTACGATTGTGGCTTGATCGCAGTACGATTGTGGCTTGATCGCAGTATGATTGTGGTATGATCGCAGTACGATCAGTATGAATGGGGTATGATCAGGGTATGACCTTTATATGAACGTGGTATGTTCGCGGTATGAAAGTGGTATGATTGCGGTATGAACGTGGTTTAAACGTGGTATGATCGGGGTATGAAGAGTGATATGAACATTGTATGAACGTGGTATGAATGTAGTATGATCAGGGTATGAAGAGTGGTATGAACGTGGTATGAACGTGGTATGAACGTGGTATGATCGGGGTATGAAGAGTGATAGTTTGTTTTATAATACCACTTGCTCTGCCTCCACATGATTGGCTGATTAGATAACTACATGAGTATGCAGGTGTACAGGTGTGTCTAATACATTCATTAATAAATAAATAATAATTTACAAAATATTATAGATTTATGAAATCTGTATCTGAGATGTATTTATGAAATGATTTTTTTAAGTAAAAAGATAACTCTCTCTCTCTCTCTCTCTCTCTCTCTGTGTGTGTGTGTGTGTGTGTGTGTGTGCAACAGGTCAATAAGATCTACTGTCATATATCTGCTATTGTCACCTGTAATCTCACTGTAACACGCGTGCGGGGTCGCGTGCGGTGCATGCCAACACACACACACACACACACACACACACACACACACACACACACACTGTCTCTCACCCGCGCCTTGCCTGTTGCCTTTTGTCTCGTCGACGCGCTCGCGCACTTACCGGCCAAAACAAGCGACACGCTGAAGCAGCTCAGCACGCGCAGAACCGCGCGCGCCAGACACGGCGCCATCCTTAACACCGCGCGCTCGGTGTGCACAAGCAGCTCGCGCAGACCCTCTGTCTCTTCACCCCGTCATCTCCAGGGTCTCCGTTATTCTCTCATCAGAGTCGCTCCGGCTCTCCGTGTCGCATTACAGGCGCGCGCTCAACGTGTTAATGAGCGGATTTCAGCACCTCGGACAGCGCCGTGCGTGCGCGCGTGTGTGCGTGTGCGTGTGCGCGCGCGCGCGCGTGTGTGTGTGCGTGTGTGTGTGTGTGTGTGTTCAGTCAGAGAGAGACGGACGGAGAGACGTTCACGTTAATAACGGAAGTAGTAGCGGAGATAACGGAAGAATGCACACGGTGCGCGCGAGACATCTGTAGTCACTGTCTGCGTCAGAGTCTGAGTGAAGGATAGAGAGAAACAGTAAGGAGGGGGAGTGGAGAGAGAGAGGGGAGAGATGGAGAGAGAGAGACTGAGAGAGGTGGAGAGAGATAGAGATAGAGAGATGGAGTGAGAGAGAGTGATGGAGAGAGACAGAGAGAGAGAGACTGAGAGAGAGAGAGAGAGAGAAAGAGAGAGAGAGAGAGACTGAGAGGTGGAGAGAGATAGAGATAGAGAAATGGAGTGAGAGAGAGTGATGGAGAGAGAGAGAGAGAGAGACTGAGAGGTGGAGAGAGATAGAGAAATGGATAGAGAGATGGAGTGAGACAGAGAGATGGAGAGAGACAGATATGGAGAGATGGAGGAATGGAGATATGGAGTGAAATACAGATGGAGAGTGAGATAGAGAGAACACAACTTACAAAACACAACAGGTGAAAGACGAAACAGAGGAAATGATGTGTATACGCCGACAAGCCACAACATTAAGACCACCTGCCAGAACAGACCCATCAAAGGTATGAGCTCCACAAGACCTCTGAAGGTGTTCTGTTGTGGGACCAGACGGTCTAGTCTTCACACTCTATACACATTTCAGTGAGTCATGAGCACCCAGGTATCCAGTTCATCATGTCTTTCTTAATCACTGTATACTGGGACACACCCCGCAAGACCTGCTGTTTTGGAGACACTTTGATCCAGTCGTCTAGACGTCACAGTCTGGTCCTTGTCAAAGTCTCTTAGATCGGATTATATCATTACAGTGGTACCTAGTAGGGGTGGAAGCACAAAAAATGGACAGACGTAAAGTTCAAAATAACTTTGACAAAGACCAAAATGTGATGTCTAGACGACTGGGTCAGATTATCTCAGATTATGAGGTGCTTGGGTGGAATGAAGACTAGACCATTTGGACCGATCCCACAGAAGATCCACAGAAGGACCTGTTGCTAATGTCTTGGTCCCAGATACAACAAAATACTTTTAGAGGTCTGGTGAAGTCCATAAACCATCTTTTACTTTCTGTTCTCTTTATTATCTCTCAGTTATCTGGGGTGTGATACACACAGTCTACAATATAATACATTATACAACGGTTACATCCGACCACGCAATCTGATTGGTTGGGAAGTGTTCTAACCTGCTGATATTAGTGATAACTCCGCTGACACGTTGCCAAGTAACGAGTGGTGCATTGCTAGTAATGGCAAAGTTTATGCACTCAAACCGCTAGTCGTTTTGATTTTGCATTTATACAAAACGAGAAATTAATAAAATGATTAAGTTTCAGATAACATGTGACCTGCAGCCCGTTTGGTCAGACTGAATCCAGCTGGGCTGTTTGATGCCAGTGTACATCCTACAGAGCAGCCTTTTATTAATAACTGCACAATGAACAGAAATGTGCAGATTAACGTCGTCAAATAACATTATTAGCCAAATAAGTAAACAAACAAGCAATATTTAAATTCTTAATGCTTTTTATTTGTAGTTTTTTTCCTTTCGTTTCATCTTCACGTATTTGCATTTTTTTTATTTCAAACTAATATTACTTGTTTAATATTACGTGTTACGGCAAGCGCGGGAATTTTTACTGTTGCATAGCAACAACTCATTCGTTGTGGAACTACTTTCTGGCGGAATGTTAAAGCTTTGTCAATATTAAAGCTTTCAGTCAGCAATTCTGAGCTACTTTGATTTATTTACTTTCTTTCTATTGTAAAAAAAAACCCGTTGTATAAAAGCAACAGAACACTCGAGGTCACGCATTATCGTGAATAACATCACGGCCGTGATGATCTGCGGTATTCGCCTTTGGCTCGCGTCTGCGACCAAATCACAGCCGTGATGTTATTCATGATAACACACTCCCTCTCATCTTCTATTGCTTAAATAACTATACGACCTTTATACACATCTAATACAAAGACATTAGAGATTTTGTCTCCCTTTAATAAAAGGTCACACTGCATGCATTACGTCTTTTACTCAGCCTTGCAATCCCAGCAGAGGGGATTCGGTAAGATCGCCGTTTGCTTTGGAAGTGGTGTGTGTTTATGTATATAGAGACAGAATGCAGAAGAGCCGGAGCTCTCGGTGGTGTTGGATGTAAGGTCAGTGCGGGAATGAAGCGCTGCTGAGGATTTAATGGTGTATGTAATTCCTCCGGGTGCCAATTTCAAGCTCAGCACATTAAACGCACATTAAGCTCGAGATGAACAGTCATCAAAGGATTTTTTAATTTTTCTCTTTTAAACTAGCACAACGTCACATCCCCCACATCCGGCCGAGAATCGATCATCTGATATTAACTCCTCGTCAAACTTAAAGACGTCTGATGGCTGCTACTGTCCAAGTCAGATATTTATGACTCCTCACACGGGGCACCAACAAAGCAAGAGAAACAAGACTTATTTATATACTTTTATGACATTTGGCAGATGCATGTTTATCCACGAGTTGGCAGCTTGGTGGTGGTGAGATTTGATCTCATGACTTTCTGATCTGGTCTCAACCACTGACCTATAACTGCATTTACAGACCAGTAAGCCATAAGATTAAGAGCACAAAACCACTGACAGGTGATGTGAATAACATCCCATTACTGTGGCACCTGGGCAGCCATGGCTCAAGGTTTGGGAAGTAGTCTTGTGACTGGAAGGTTGCTAGTTTTATCCCCTATTCTGACAGGACATGACTGAAGTGCCCCTGATCAAGGCACCAACCCCCCCAACAGCTTCCTGGGCACCATGGATATGAACTGCCCCGAGCTCCAGGCAAGTGTTTACTGCCCCGGATGTGTTAAATGCAGAGGTTAAATTCCTCTTTGTGCAAGTACACCAGTCAAGCACTTCACTTTCACTTTCACATCACTGACGTGTTGGAAGTGGAGCCTAGATCATCCGGTCCGATGCTATGGCTAATGTTATGGCTTGTACATACGAACCGACCCCGACCTGTCTCCATACCTGTCAGCTGACCTTTTCCTGCGCAACATCTTGCCGTATGCAGAGCAACCTGGAAAAGTGCGCAGAACGCCGCAGTGGCGTCAGAGTCAGCGAGGTGTGAGGACGTCCTCCAGATCTCCGCAGTCACAGAGTTAAATCCTCCGCCAGTACAAGCAGCCTTCTCTTAAATAACTACGGCAATTCAGACAGAACACGGGAGCGGTAACAGGACATGACTCAGCGGAGTGCAGCTGTAGGAAAATAATCAACATCAGTCAGGGGTGGTCAGAGGTGTGTGGTGAATTTGGGATTACTGAGGGGAAATCTTTGGACATTAGGTACTGTAGGCAGGTGTTTATGTTACAGTGTGTGTGTGTGTGTGTGTGTGTGTGTGTGTGTGTGTACGACACACACCTGGTCTTACATCACTGTTTATATAATAACATCACCGGGTTTGTGTAACAACAGAAAGAGTATATCACCATCTGCTTCAACGAGCTTGGACTGGACACTTGGACTGGACACTTGGACTGGA
>JAOVVF010000039.1:1634294-1645163 GCA_028565595.1 Duopalatinus emarginatus | reverse complement strand
TGCCTTGCTCAAGGGCACCTCAGTCGTGTCTTGCCCTGGGCGGGGATCGAACCCACAACCTTCCGGTCACGAGACCGGTTCCCTAACCACTAGGCCACTGCTGCCCTTAGAACTATCTATCTATCTATCTATCTATCTATCTAATGAACTGATTGGTTTATTTGCCACAACATCATATTTTTATTTCCATTTATTTATTATTCAATACTAAATATTTTCTTTTGTTTTATTAATTTATTCAAATATATATATATATATATAATAAAATGGTAACTTCTTAAACCTCCCATTAAATTCAATGTGTTTCTTTTTTACGCTATTCTTAATTATTATTATTATTATTATTTTTTGTAAATTTATTTTATTTAAGTTATTTTCAATATTGTTTTAACCTGCTCTAACACTGATAGCTAGTTATATATTATTTATTTATTAGAATTTTGTAAAAATAAGTAATTCTTTTTTTTAGTTGTTCGTTCTGCCTATGTTTTTTATATCTGATGTGTTTTTCCTCTAGAGGACGTCGTGTGTAAATATGAGCAGATGTGTTGGGGTTGATATGTAGTTGATCTACAGAGTGTGTTTGTGGTTTTAATGTGGGTCACAGAGGGAACACCTGCAGTGCTCAGGTTTATCCTTATCACTACAACAGACTGATAACACCCCCACCCCCACCCCCACCCCGTCTCTGTCTGTCTGTCTATCTCTTTCTGTCTCTCTGAGTCTCTCTTTCTATCTGTCTCTCTGTCTCTCTCTCTGTCTATTTCGCTCGTTCGCTCTCTCTCTCTCTCTCTTTCTCTCTCTCTCTATTTCACTCGCTCGCTCTCTCTCTCTCTCTCTCTGTCTTTCTCTGTCTCTGTCTGTCTCTCTCTCTTTGTCTCTCTCTCTCTCTCTCTCTCTCTCTCTTTGTCTCTCTCTCTCTCTCTCTCTCTTTGTCTCTCTCTTTCTCTCAGTTTATAGATGGATGGGTGGGTGGGTGGATGTGTAGATAGAAATAGGGTAGATAGAATTGATCTATCACTGGATTTAATGAATAAGTGAATAGATGGATGGATGGATGGATAGATGGATGGATGGATGGATGGATGAATAAATCTATCGATGCATCAACAGATTTGAAGAACATGTGGATGGATGAATGGATGGATAAATGGTTGGATATATGAATCTATCGATGCATCAACAGATTTGATGAATATGTGGATAAATGGATGGAATAAGTGGATGGATAGATGAATGGATGGATGGATAAATCTATCGATGCATCAACAGATTTGGTGAATATATGGATGGATGGATAGTTGGATGGATGGATGGATGGATGAATCTATCAATACATCAAAAGATTTGATGAATAAATGAATAGGTGGATGGATGGATAGATGGATGGAATCAATATGAGGGTTGACAGACAGCATTTATTACTATAATTTGTGAATCGTAGTACTGTGTGCATTCTGGTGGCAGTTTTGGATGGACGGATGGAGGAACAGATGGATGGATGGATGGATTGAGTGTAGACTGCACAGTTGGTGAGTGTAGGTAAATTAATTGATTGTTATTGATTGTTACCCGTCATGCTAAGTGCTTCTGACTCTCTGTATTGAGAGATAATGGACTGTTCGTCCAGAGAGATGCACTACTGATGAAATTATTCCTGCATGAACGGAGTAAACAAACTACATCACACACACAGTAAAGAAAAACAGAAATGAATGAGTAAACATAAAAGGATAAAAACTACATTCAGTGTATGAGATAATCCACAGTTTACTGTAATGTCTGATGTGGAATAAAGGATTACTCAATAGTCACTCAATAGCCATAAGCCCTGCCCACTTTGGGTGTAAAAACAGACAAGGATATTGTGTAACAGCCCTAATTTGGACACTTTAACATATAGATTTGACAACTGATCAGTTAGTGTGTGAACACTAGATACTACACACCGACTCCCTCGCTGTAAGAGACAGCATGTTCTCAGACTCGTAGATATTCACAGGAAATTAAATCCACTGGTTTTAGCTGCTGTAAATAATTAAGATCTCTTGGTGCTTTGTCTGGTCTAAACCTGGACTATAAGTCCTCATTAGTCCTCAAGCAGGAGAGTCCTTCTGTCCCGTTCTCACACACTTCTCCAGACTTAATTCCTGTGCATCTCGAGTGTCACTCTGTCAGTCCTTCAGCTGCTGAATTGCTTTCCAAGTTTCTAAGTAAGAGTACCAGGATTCTTTACTCGAATAAAAACGCAACTGAAAGTGAAAGCGAACTACTCTTTCGTCCTCTGACCTCCACATCTGACCAATCAAAACATACATACGCACTAGTGAACACACACTAGGGGGCAGTGAGTACACATGCCCAGGGTGATGAGCAGCCCTTATCTGCTGGACCCATCTGGTCCCCAGACTGATTTCTTAACCACAAGCCTGTGGCTGCCCCAACAAGCCTACGGCTGCACCAAAATCAGCTGGAGATGCTGTAGATTGAACCCAGGACCTCATACAGACAAGGCATGTGCTCTACCACTCCTCAATTTCCCTGAAGCACATTTTCAGTTCACTCAGTCTAATTTCACCAATAAACCGAGGTTAGCGAAGAATAAGTAACAGATAAACTCTTGCTAATATCTCTCATGTGATATCTCTCATGTGATAAAACAACTAGCAAAAGGCTAATGGCTAGCTGTGACAATGCAAACTGGATGGGTGGATGCAAGAAGTAGGCAACATGGATGGGTGGACTGAAATGAATAATGGATGGATAGATGAATAGTAAATAAACAGTAAAGAAAGAATAATTAAGTGAATTCATGGCTTTAGACAAATGGAAAGATGAATGCACAGAATGAAAGAAGAGTGAATAAAATAGTGGATTGATAAATGGATGAATAAATGAAAAAGTTAATAGATTAATAGGTGGAATGAATAAGTGGTTGGATGGATGGATGGAAAGATGGAAAGATGGACAAATGGATGTCTGAGTATGAGGGTGCATGGATGAAAAAAAGTCGATGGACAGATGGCTCGACAGATGGATGGGTGGATGATGAATGGATGGATGGATGGATGGATGAGTACGTGTATGGATAAATGTAAAAAGATAGTGAATTAATAGATTAATAGATAAAATGAATAAGTGGATGGATGGAAAGATGGATAGATGCGTGGATGGATGGATGGATGGATGGATGGATGGATGGAAAGATAAATAGATGGATGGATGGATGGATAGATGAATGGATTTATAGATGGGTGGTTGGACTGGTAGGAGGGTGAATGGTGGGATTAAGTGGACAATGGACACAGGACGGTGTAGAAAACCTAAAAAAATCCAATGAGTAGATGTTCTGTGGGTGGAAATGTCTGGTTGATGATCAGGATCATTGCAGAAGGACCAGGTTGAGCTGATTGGAAGACAGAAAACACTCAACCTTCTGCTGGGAAAAGCAGAAGATCACATCAGGTTCCACGCCTGTCAGACAAAGACAGGAGTCTGAGGGTACAGTGGGGTACAGATCTACTGAACCTGGACAACCTGGTAGCGTTGGGTTAAGGTCATATTCTCCTGCTGCTTTAGCCTTAACGTCCGCACCATGGAGCTCTTTTCATACCGCTCCATGAAAGGTATTTCAGACACTCGATAATGGTACCCTTTGGTAAAATAATTCTACCCAGCATCTGCTATTATATTCAGTAAGATACAGATTCCGGGCCTAGCGCCAAATCCCAGCTCAACTCCAAACACAGCGCACACACACGAATACACACTCGGTCACTGTTTTAAGGCTTGGACCTCCAATCTGTGGCTTTTAAAGTGTGCATTCACACACAAAACCCAGTGCCTGTGTTGGCACCTTGCTGGTGGTCCTTACTGGATATGATGTTTGTTTGCAAACTGGTAGCCTGTGTCTAAGGAAAGCCCTTTGGCTGCTGTAGGAGGTGACATTTTAGCTGTGTTTATGGTAATATGGTGATATTAGTGGTTGGCATTGCTTAGCTTGGCATCGGGTTCTGGATGGTTGGCATCTGCGAGTTGAATAGCGCAACCCAGAGCCAAGGTTTAGTTTAAAATCCTGGGGTCGTGGTCAAGTCGCTATCAATGAGCGCCAACATTTTGTGGGTTTGGCCGAGCCGACAATGAAATTCTTGAGGTGGGGTTTGTTAAAACTTGGCACTGGCTGATGGTTCTCACTCGACATGGCATGGCTGTAAGCTGAAATCACACACAGATGTTACTCAAGGTCGTGTTACATGAAGCTGGCAATGCTGTCGCTGTTGCATCCACACTGATCTGATCATCATTAGAGGTAAAACAGTCCTTCTTGACTAGGAGGTAAGTGAGAGTTGGAGATGAAAATTAGTCAATCTTCATCCCAGGTGTCAGTTCCATATGTTTTCTCTAAATGGTTATTTTTAACTCCAGTGATGTTTACACTTGAGGACGCCAATTTATGGCATCTTTAATGTTCTGGATCTCTTGAGGTTTATGCTTTAAAAATCAGACCAATGTGGTGGCCAGGTGTATACAGAGTTATTCACCTACAGACATCTGACATGAGGATACGGATGAGAGGGAACTACTGAGGATGAGGATGAGGATGAGGAGGAACTGCTAAAGATAAGGATGAGGATGAGGCAGAACTACTGAGGATGAGGATGAGGAGGAACTGCTGAAGATAAGGATGAGGATGAGGCAGAACTACTGAGGATAAGGATGAGGAGGAACTGCTGAAGATAAGGATGAGGATGAGGCAGAAGTACTGAGGATGAGGATGAGGAGGAGGAGGAACTGCTGAAGATAAGGATGAGGATAAGCCAGAACTACTGAGGATGAGAATGAGGCAGAACTACAGAGGATGAGGATGAGGGTGAGGAGGAAAAGCTGAAGATAAGGATGAGGATGAGGCAGAACTACTAAGGATGAGGATGAGGAGGAGGAGGAGGAACTGCTGAAGATAAGGATGAGGATGAGGCAGAAGTACTGAGGATGAGGATGAGGTGGAATTTCTAAAGATAAGGATGAGGATGAGGCAGAACTACTGAGGAGGAGGATGAGGAGGAACTGCTGAAGATAAGGATGAGGATGAGGCAGAACTACTGAGGATAAGGATGAGGAGGAACTGCTGAAGATAAGGATGAGGATGAGGCAGAACTACTGAGGGTGAGGATGAGGATGAGGCAGAAGTACTGAGGATGAGGATGAGGTGGAATTTCTAAAGATAAGGATGAGGATGAGGCAGAACTACTGAGGATGAGGAGGAGGAGGAGGAGGAGGAGGAGGAACTGCTGAAGATAAGGATGAGGATGAGGCAGAACTACTGAGGATAAGGATGAGGATGAGGCAGAAGTACTGAGGATGAGGATGAGGTGGAATTTCTAAAGATAAGGATGAGGATGAGGCAGAACTACTGAGGATGAGGACGAGGAGGAGGAGGAACAGCTGAAGATAAGGATGAGGATGAGGCAGAAGTATTGAGGATGAGGATGAGGTGGAATTTCTAAAGATAAGGATGAGGATGAGGCAGAACTACTGAGGATGATGAGGAGGAGGAACTGCTGAAGATAAGGATGAGAATGAGGGAGAACTACAGAGGATGAGGATGAGGGTGAGGAGGAACAGCTGAAGATAAGGATGAGGATGAGGCAGAACTACTAAGGATAAGGATGAGGCAGAACAACTGAGGATGAGGATGAGGGTGAGGAGGAACTACTGAAGATAAGAATGAGGATAATGTGGAATTGCTGAGGATAAGGAGGAACTGGTGAGGATGAGAATGAGGAATATCTGTCTGACTAGTCATCTGCCTGTGTATCTGTCTATCTCTCGGTCAATCTTTCTATCTGTCTGCCTGTCTTTCTGTCTGTGCGTCTTTCTCTCTGTCAATCTCTCTGTCTATTTGTCTGTCTGTCTGTCAACCTATCTGTCTGCCTGTCTGTCTATTTACATCTCGGTCGATCTGTCAATCTGTCTGTCTATGTGTCTACCTGCCTGTCTGCCCATCTATATCTCGGTCGATTTGTCTATCTGTCTGTCTACCAATCTATCTGTCTATCTGCCTGCCTGCGTGTCTGTCTGTCTCTCAATTTGTCTGTCTGCCTGTCTGTGTATGTCTGTCTATCTATCGCTCGGTCAATCTGTCTATCTATTTGTCTGTCTATTTGCATGTCTATTTGTCTGTCTGTCAATCTATCTGTCTTTCTGCCTGCCTGATTGTCTGTCTGTCTATCTGCATGTCTGTGTGTCTGTCTGTTTACTTGTTTGTCTCCACATTTGTAAACCCTGTGTGTCTCTAACACCATCCTCATGAGTTGCGTTTGTCCGTCATCATTATAATGGACAATTTAGCATTCTCTCTCTCTCTCTCTCTCTCTCTCTCTCTCTCTCACTACAACCCTAATAACCTGTTGAATTCCATGTCCCCAAAACACAGGAAAGCAGAAACTGAAGACCAGAGAAAAAGATGTCCTGCGCCACTCCTCCAAAAGACCATGGGAAAGCAGGAAGACTGGTTGCCATAGAAACAAGAAGGGGCTTCTCTCTCAGTTTTCAGCCCGTTTTGCATCGTTCATGTTCCTGAAATGGCGCATAGCAACGAACCCTTCCTCCGTTAAGAGCTGTCAGTGAAAATGATTACATACGGCAACAGTTTATGCAAATAAAGCCCGGTCGGTTAACCAGCTGCGTAAAGGGCGGCACATTATGTTGGTCTTAATACAACTTAAGAGCCGCGGGACGAAAGCCAAATAGCGAGCTGTATGGATTCCTTTGCTGATAGCGTGATTTGTATGCGTTACTCGTACAAGTTAAAAAAAAACAGTGGCTCGAAGAGAAGGAACCACATTCTCTGGTGTCATATTCTGCAAATGAACCATCTGCATGCCTGACTTCACATTTATACCTGACAGAGTTTCTCCTTAACACACAAACATACACACCAATGTCTCAGCTGCTATCAGGCTTATTTAGGGTGAAAACACAAACTCTTACAGCAATGGTGGAATATATAGTCGTCTAGACACTCACATTTTTTCCTGCTTTCACCACAGAAGCCTCATCTCCAAAACAGCATGTCTTATGGGGTGTGTCCCAGTATGTACACGGTGATTCAAGGAAGGACAACCAGTGGACAACCAGTGACAGGATCATGGGCACCCAAGACACACTGGTGAGAATGGAGGTCAAAGCCTAGCTGGTCTGGTCCAATCCTGCAGAAGATCCACAGAAGAATCTGTTGGTAATGTCTGAGAACACCTTCAGAGGTCTCGTGGAGTCCACGTGTCAACAAGTCAGAGCTATTTTGACATTTAAGGATAATTAAACGTAGTTTTGTTTTTTTATAATGAAGTCAAAGCAGAAGGTTTCTAAAAGAAAGAAACCCACAACACTGAGTCATGTCGAGATTAATGAATCATCTGTTACTAACAGTGTTACGGGTGGGGGTTTTTACTCAGAGCTCAATTCTGAACAAGTTGATGCCTCAGATAGGAAACAAACAACAATCTGTTAAAGAAACCCGTGTACCAACACGATCTGGGTTGCTGTTGTTTCTGAAGCAACTTCCACGATGATGATCCTGGAAAATCAGTCAGCTTTAAGGGCTCTCCTTAAACATCATGTCAAACGCGATAAGAGACTTAAGAATCACCGAAATGATATCGTAGCGAGACGTTAAGACTGATTGGACAAAATCAGTGTATGTCCTGGATCGAGTTACAAACTGTAGTCCCAGGAACAACAGCAACCCGAAGACATCAGATTGCGCATGTCCTTTACGCCAATTATTACGATCATCACTGTTCAGGAATGCTAACTAGGCTAGCAAGCCACAACTCTTGCATTAGTCGAGGTGCAGAGATTTATTCAATATTATTATTCAAATGTGGAAAGCACAAAACCAAACATAGCAACGCACATCAATAACAAAAACGAGACAACAGCCGTGTCCTGTTTCAGGTGTCCTGCATCCTTCAACAGATGGAAGGATCAAACAAGATAGGCCTCAGTGGCACACAATGAACTTTGGGATATGTTGGCTAGCTAATAATCCACTCAATGGAATGGATTTAACGGAAGGAAATCCAGTGACTCGATGACCATGGCCAAAGGATCACTGATGAAAACGGGAAGGGTCGGTCAGGGTCCCCATGCTGACCGAGGTCCACCACCACCTACAATGGCCTACAAAAGAACCGGAGCACTGAGCAATGGAAGGAGGTGGCCTGCTCTGATGAATCTTGTTTTCTTCGACAGCATGTGGATGCCCGGGTGCGTTAGGCGCCGCCCACCTGGGGAAGAAGAAGGCAAGCAGGCAGGACGACAATCTCCACCTCAACAAGAGCATCCGATGGTACAGTCCACAGTACCATCACAGTCTGGTTCAAGAGGGTCTGGCTGCAGAACAGTCTGCGACTCGCCTCATCTGTGTGGACAGAAATGACGTATACAGTGGATGTGTTTATGGAAGTCGTCTGCCGCTTTTAATGAGTAAAATCCGGTCGGATCACTTCAGTGGTGTTTTTTAATAAATAAATTAAATAAATATGGGGAGCTTTATGGTAGAACTGGTTGATATGAGGAAGCGGTTTAAGAAAGATTTATAGTCAATCATTTAGTTTTATTTATTTATTTATTTAAATTTTATTATATTTTCTGTCCTGAGTCTTTCACATCTAACATGCATGTCTAATTTATCTAAAGGAATCATAAAAGGTAGCTATAAAATGTTATATATTAATATGACACCTGTTGCTGTTACATTATTACCGTATGTAAAGTAATTAAGTAACTCCGCGATGCTGCGCATAATTTTACAACTACAAGAAAAACACAAGATCTGTAAAATAGTCTATCAATAATTCGATTAAAAATAAACACATTTTTCTTCTCCAAACTATATTAACGCTATTCTATCAATACTGATTTTATCCATCTTCTGATTTTACTGGTTTTGTAGGCAAACAGCTGCTAACAAAAGCTGCTAATCGTGCTAATGCTAATTAATATCAGAACAGTCTGTTCACTTACTGAATAATAAATGAATAAAGTCGCTTGTTAGCAGCACAAATGTTAAACATACTGAATGATGGTAAATTAATTAACTTATCAAAACTAAAACTATTTATTTGTTAGATATATGGAATGATAATAGATTAATAACGTCGCTAGTTAACAAATACTAATTTATTAAAAATACTGAATGATAGTAAATTAATAAAGTCGCTCGTTAGCAAAACCGGCACAAGGCCACAGATCATTTCTGTCCCCACAGATGAGGTGAGTTCCAGACTGCTGGGCCTCACGTTGGTGGTCTGCAGCCAGACCTCTCTTGCCTGGTTTGGGAAGAGCACCAAGCAGGACAGGCAGGTCCTCCAGAGGGTGATACGATCAGCAGAAGGTGTCGTTCAGACAGAGCTCCTGGACCTGCAAACCTTCTACAGGCCAGGAAGACCGTGAAGGACCTGAGCTGTCTCAAAAATAATTTTTCTCTGTGTTCCACTCAGGGAAGTGCTTTCGCACCCTGACGGCGTACACGGTGAGGGAGGAGGACGAGGAAGTTGTTTCCACAAGGCATCCTGGAGCCTGATCTCCTCCCTTCCCCCTACTGCACCTGAAACGTTAGTCTATTCATCAGTCCTGAAGGTCTGTGAGCTGCCCAATGGTCCTGAACTTCCTGTTCTTCCCTCTCATCTGTCTTTGTCTTCCTCTTTTCTGCTCTGTTTCCTTGTGGCATCACTGCGAGTTCTCCTCCACCCTCTGATCATTTGAGTAGGTCTGCCTACACATCATGGATGAATAAAACCTTCAGTCTAGTAGGTTTTTCTACTTTCTATATACGTTTAATGCTACGTTCATTATCTCATCATCTCAGGTTCTTCAGCTGCGCGTCCGGAGTCTCGTTTTTCTGCACGGTTCATCAATCCCACCTCAGGTTGCTCAGGGCCAAGTGCGAGCGACACTCGGTACGTTATTGCATGGTAGCTAACGAGCTAATACGAGCTGCCCGTAGATACGCGAGTTTAAGTTTTCACGTCGTCGTAACAGTACGCGACCCTCGGTTTTTCCGTCCTGCAGGCATCTCGGGACGTTTGTATAAATTTGCTCTTTGACAGAGTCTATTGTGAAGCGCTCTCTGTAAGTCAAATCGGATTAAATGCCTTTGTTTCAGGAAACAATCGGGGCCTTTCACAGATCGGTGATTAATGATGACGGCTCTGAGTCCAGAGTCTATTATAGATGACAGCGAGGCAATCACGGAGAGCGGCGCGGGGTTACGCGGCTTGTTCCGGGGCAATACGGCGCCTACGGCTACAGCGGCAGACAATGTTTTGATTCACGCAGTTCTCGAAAGACTGGTTTCCCAGCGAGCATTAGGATCTGATTATAATACTGGAAAAACAAGCCATGTGAACAGTTACAATCGAAGGCTAACCCCGCCCCTTATGATAACCCTAATACCTGTCAATATTTTTTACCATATCATTAATTTTACAACGGATCTGTATTGACATTATTAGCTGTTGTACTTTGATTCACTAGATGAACCCAGGAACCCAGAAACTTTCTCAGAAATACAAGAACTAGTTTTTACCGGTTCCTAGTTATTTCTTTTACAAGTGATTTAGTCTGATTGTGTCACTCGTATGAATGATTCTGTATTGGTTCTGTACAGTGAGTTGATTTTGTTGATGAGGTCCTCGCTAATTCTCTTTACTTCTAGATTTAACATAAACTGAAGTGCCAGAAAAAACTGATACACTGAGATCTGGTGATTTAGGTGTGAACGACTAAACCCCAAACTCAGATGAGTGTTCCTCTAACTATAATCTGGTGTCTCTAGACGTGTGTGGTGGTCCATTGTCCTGTTAG
>JAOVVF010000039.1:1578374-1588560 GCA_028565595.1 Duopalatinus emarginatus | reverse complement strand
GTGTGTGTGTGTGTGTGTGTGTGTGTGTGTGTGTGAGAGAGAGAGAGAGAGAGAGAGAGAGAGAGAGAGAGAGAGAACTCCCTAGGGGTAGCTGGACTGAAGCTGTTTAATCTGTTCCTTCTGATCTCTCATGGGGGTGGGTTAAGTGGCAGAATCTGGACACCACACACACACACATACACACACACACACTGAGAGAAAGAGAGAGAGAGAAAGAAAGGAAACCTCACACTCACACATGCGGTGTGATTAAAGCCTGTGATTACAGCTGGCTTCCACATCACTGTCGCGTGGCAAGGCAGCAGTAATGCAAAGTGACCATGGCCTCTGCACTCACGGCCTGACACTGTGTGTGTGTGTGTGTGTGTGTGTGTGTGTGTGTGTGTATGCAGGAAACACACAAACCACAACAATCATTTCCCATCATCCACATATCAGATGAATGAGTGGATTCAGACTGAAAGACGACGGTGTGTGTCTTAATATCTGTGACTCATGCACAGACTCATCCACCTGGTGTGTGTGTGTGTGTGTGTGTGTGTGTGTGTGTGTGTGTTGGTGGTCATATAAACAGAAAACATTCCTAACATGCACGTCTTGGATGAATTCCAACATACATCTACATGCAAACACGCTACTACACTCTGGATGTAACACACACACATTTAAAAAAAAATAATAATAATTCAGGCATGACGAGGGTGTGTGAGGGCACTTCCTGTTTCCTGCAGGATGAGTCCTTGCTGTTCACACATGCTCAGTGGGGTCGGGAAAGAGGGGCACTTCCTGTGACCCCGGTGGCGGGGAGGGGGGGTTGGAAGGGCAGGTCAGGAAAGAGAGAAAGGGCTAACAATCCTATAGTTGGTGTAATCCGTACGGTCAATGCCATAATTATTGGCGCCCCACATGCATGGGCTCTTTAGCCGTTTAGCTGCATAACTCGCACAGGAAGTGACATCACAGCCTCAAGCAACATAAACACTGTCCTGGTATGTCGATCTGTCTGATAATGCATGTGCATGCATGTGTGTGTGTGTGTGTGTGTGTGTGTTGGGACTGATTTCATTTTTCGAATTCCTCTCTGTGATTACACTGACAAACATCTCCGGCTGTCCAAAACATCCTCTAAACATCACACACACACACACACACACACACACACAGAGAGAGAGAGAGTCCTGGCTTCAGTATGGATTACATTCACACAGATATTCATTGGCAAACAAAAGCAAGTGTAAATAACATTCCTGCAGATAAGCGGAGATAAGCGACGGTCTGTGTGTGACGTCTTATCAGACATTCTTTATGTGCCTTCAGCTGCACATCTCATACACGTACACACACACACACACGCGTGCACACACACTGATGGGACACTGTGGCATTATAACATCCTTTCAGACATAGAGATGGATGGGGAGAGAGAGAGAGAGCGTGTGAGACAGGGTGACACAGAGGTAGACAGGCAGAAGTGAAAGAAAGAGAGGGAGAGGGCCAGACATGAGAGGAAAGGCAAACTGAGAGATGGAGAGAGATAGGGAAGGGGAGAAGAATGGAAAGATAACAAGAGTAGGGGAAGTAGAAGAGTGAGAGAGAGAGAAGTAAGAGGAGTGAGGAAGAAGAGACAGATATATGGGGACAATATAAGTGACAGAGAGCATGAGAGACAGACCACCGAGAGAGAGAGAGAGAGAGAGAGAGAGCGAGAAAAGATGAGTAAGATGAACAGAGTGCATAACAGAGAGAGAGAGAGAGAGAGAGAGAGAGAGAGAGAGAGAGAGATGAAGAGGAAGAGATGGTAGGGGAAAATAGAGAGTGATGAACAGACTAAAAAAGAGTGAAAAAGAGAGAAAAAGACAGAGAGAGAGGAAGAGATGTAAGGAAAGAAAGAGAGATGAACAGAGTGAATAAGAGTAAAAAGAGGCAGAGAGAGGGGGGCAAAGATGAGTGAGATGAACAGAGTGCATAACAGTGAAAGAGAGAGAGACAGAGAGAGATTGAACGGGACGGGAGATGGTATGGGAAAAAGAGAGTGATGAACAGAGTGAATACGAGTGAAAAAGAGAGAGAGAAAGACAGACAGAGAAAGAGCGTGAGAGAATGTGAGACAGACCGAGAGAGAGGCGAGACAGAGAGAGAGGCACAGAGAAAGACAGAGAGAGACAAGTGCATAATGGCGAGATAGAGACTGAAATGGGTTAAAAAGCCGTGTGTGTGGTGTGCATGTGTGTATACATGTGTGTGTCCGTGTGTGTGTGTGTGTCACAGCACTGTGGAAAGCCTAACAGGGGAATCTGTTTAAAAAACAGCCAAGCCGCCCTTGCATGTTTCCCATCCACACACACACACACACACACACACACACACACACACAATGACAGCACAGGCCTGATGGTGGAGGATAGATGATCTGTGCAGCCCCGGGGTGACTGGGTGCAGACGTGGATCCTGCTCATAGGGTGTAAGACATAAACACAAACACCACCAGATGGTTTCAATCGGACACACACACACACACACACACACACACACACTCCCACGCACACCAACACACGTATACCCACACACCCTGTATCTCTCTGCAGGTTTCTTTCTCTGTCCAGATGTAACATCTGCCCTTCCCCAAATAACGTGTCACTTATTGGTGGCAAAACTATTGGCCCCCTCGCCCGTGCCCTCACACTCTGCTTCGTTGTCATGTTTCATTTCCGCCAGCAAGAGAAAAAATAAAAACAAAAACAAGTTGTGGACGTGTCAGTGTGGTCTGGTGCATGTCTAACTTGTAAACCAGTGCAGCCTGTAAACCAGGTCAGGATCAGTCAGAAGATCAGATCTTCACGTCTGAAGCCGAGCGATCCTCATCTGGAATGCCAAAGATGGTGATTTCCCGATGACCGGACGTTTTGTTGGAATGGTTCTTGTGTCATGTATGACACAGCGAAAAGGCTCTTGAATGTACATAAATCATTTTATAAATAAATAAATAGCCATCACACTCCTGATCGTCACAAATAATGCCAAAAATTATTCATTATTTTTTCTACTTTCTGAAATTTTACTGTTATAGATTATAGTAATTATTACTGGATTCTCCAAAATAAAAAACAAACATTGTTTGTGTCCTGCCCAAATTTCATCTTTATACTTAAAATGTTTATTCTGATTTTTTTATTTATTTATTTATCGCATATTTATTCCACTTGACATCCAGATCCTCTACAACAGCAGACGCAAATCTGACACAGACAGTCAGAGTGAACGATGGATTGGGAATGAAAATCGTCTCCCAGCTGTTGTTTGGTCTCTTTTAGTTTCAGAAGTCAAAGATAAACCTGTTAAAATGATCCGCTTTCCTGTGCAGGCTGATCTGTGGTGTAATAGCGCAGGACTTTAATCTCATTACAGACTGAACTGCGACGCTAATGGCCGAGGTCACTGCTAATCGTTAGTCTTTCGACCTTTTAATGAACATGAGGGATGGGCTATTGATCTCTGACCAGGCCTCTTTTTTGGAGCGACATCATGTGAGCTCCAGGCACCAATGACCCCGTTGACGGGTAACCGGTTGTCCTTTATGGGACCATATTTCTTAGGTATTAATCCCTGTGTACTGGGACACACCCCACAAGACCTACTGTTTTGGACACCAGTTGTCCAGACCTCACAATTTGATCCTTGCCCATTTTTCCATCTTCCAACACGTCAACTTCGAAAAACTGACGATTCACCTGCTGCCAGCCCTTGAAATGTAGCCACTGTAACGTGATGTCTAGACGACTGGGTCACAGCACCTCCAAAACAGCAGGTCTTGTAGGGTGTGTCCCAGTATACAGTGGTTAGTACCTACTAAAAGTGGTCCAAAGAAGGACAACTGGCCAATAGGTCAGAGAGTCATGAGCGTCCAAGATTCATAAAGATGGCTAGACCATCTGGTCCGGTGCTGTATTAGATCCACAGAAGCAGCCGTAGCTAACATGCTATGCTCAATTTCAATTGCACAACTTTTCATATTTGATCTATCCATCCATCCATCCATCCATCCATCTATCTATCTAACATTATAGTCCCAGATACCGCAGAACACCTTTAGCGGTCAAGTGGAGTCCAAGTCTCAACAGGTCAGAGATTTTTAGGCAGGCGGTGCTAATGTTATAGCTGATTTGTGTATATGTGTGCATTTATGTGCTAATACCTGTGTATGTTTATGGCTAATTTGTGTCTGGTAACACTAGCGATTAAGGATTAAGTTAATACTGATCATCACCAACATGTTGAGATCAGATGATGAAAGAAAGCGTAGCATTAGCTAAATATTTCCTACTCTACAACTGTGCGATATTGAGAAGGGTTAGCCACGTGCGTTGTACTAATCCGCCTCTATTTGCCAGAATGCTATCCGCGCCAGATCATTAAATCTGTACCTACCTATTCTTAAGTGTGTAGTCTTTTTGGCGAGTTTAATAAAAACGAATGCAAATGACAAGATTAGCATTTGGGAAAACACACATAGTGCACGGTTCTTGATTTGGGTGGCGAGCATTTGTCTTTCAAATGCGTGTGTTCTCAAGTCCTGCGTCATCCTTCATCATCTCATGAGGTAATGTGGTGAAATCGAGAGGAAAGCGGCTAAAGATGGCGGGAGCGCTGTGAGTTTAGCCACAGCGACCGATGCTAGTCAGCTAGGCTAGCGTCCGAATCCGCCGCTGTGTTTCCGATCTTTTGTTTGACTCGTTCTGTTTCAGGACCGCAAGGAAGGAAGGGAGAGAAGAATCGGTTCGCGGGGAGGGGATATTAAAGACAGGATGGGGAAAGGATGAGGTTTAAAATACTTAAGGGTATTTACAAGAGAAAGACACACACACACACACACACACACACACACTCATGTGGCAGCCATGTTATAGTCCAGCATCAAGCACAGAGAAGGTACGGACAGATAGAAATAAAAGATAGAGAGAGACAAAGTGATAGAGAAAAGGAAAGAAGAGGAAATGATAGAACAGAGAGATGGTAAAAGAGAGAGAGAGAGAAACAGAGAAAGAGAGAGAGAGAGAGTGTGTGTGTCCTTTTCCTGTCTCTGTCTCTGGTTAGCAGGTGTTAGATAAATATTTCACTCACATACGACACATCCGTCTACTGAGATATAAAATGAGGCTCTTTCCTTCACTGCATGTGAGAAATCAACAGTCATCCTTCTCGCTCGCTTCTGTTTTCCTCTGTACGTCTCTTCGTCTGTCCTCCTGTCTCTCTTTCTGTCCATCTCTTTATCTCCCTGTCTGTCTGTCTGTTACTTTGTCCATATCTCTCTTTTTCTGTCTCTATCTGCAGTTTTTCACTGTCTCACTGTGTCAGTTTGTTACTCTGTCCATCTCTTCATCGCTGTGTCTCTCTGTCTGTCTCTGTCTTTGTTTTGTCTGTTTCTGTCTCTTGTCCCATCACTCCATCTCTATGTCTCTTTGTCTGTCTTTCTTTTGTCTGTTTCCCTGTTTATCTCTCTGTCTCTTGTCCCATTTCTCCATCTCTGTCTGTCTGTCTTTCTTTTGTCTGTTTCCCTGTTTATCTCTCTGTCTCTTGTCCCATCTCTGTGTCTCTCTCTGTCTGTCTCTGTGTTTCTCTGTCTGTCTCTGTCTGTCTTTCTTTTGTCTGTTTCCTTGTTTATCTCTCCATCTCTGTGTCTCTCTGTCTGTCTCTATCTGTCTTTCTTTTGTCTGTTTTCCTGTTTATGTCTGTCTCTTGTCTCATCTCCCTATCTCTGTCTCTCACTGAGACTATCTGTCTATTACCTGTCTCTCAGTGTCTGTCCATCTCTCTGCATGTCTCATTGTCCACCTGTGTGTCTCTTTGTCTTTCTCTATTAATTTTGTATTTTTTTTCGCTGCCCATCTCATTGTTTGTTTGTCTCTGTCTTGTCCATCTCTTTTGTTTCATGTTGTCTCTGTCAGTTTCTACCAGTCTCTCTGTCTTTATCTATCTGATCTGTTTATCCATCTCTTTGTTTGTCTCTTTCTCTGTATCTCATGTTTCTCAGTGTCTCTCTGTCGTTCTGTTTCGACCATGTGTCTGTCCATCATTTTATCTGTCTTTCTATCTTGGTATGTCTCTCTGTCTGTCTCTCCATCTGTCAGTCTCTACCTGTCTGTCTTTTAGTCTGTCTTCTACTCATCTGCCCCCCAATCTCTCTGTCTTCACCCTAGTATGTCTTTTTATCCTAGTACGACTCTCTGTATATCTCTGTCCCTTTGTCTGTCTCTTCTATCTCTGTCTCTCGGCCTGTTTCTTCATTTCCACCGCTGCTTCTCCTTCTTTCTATTTCTGTCTGTCTCACTGTCACTATTAGTACCACTTCCCGCTTCTCTGTCTGTTTCTCCATCTCAGTCTCCATCTCCATTTCTGTCTCCATGTCTCTCTCTCTCTCCATCTCTGCCTGTCTTCATCATCTGTTTTCATCTTTCCGCATGCATCTACGCTTGTCCCTCCATCTCTGCGTTCCTCTGTCTACCTGTCTGTCTCCGTCTCTGCCTCTTTCTCCATCACTCTTGGCTGATGATGTAGAGATAATGATGATCTCAGTGGTTGCCATGTCAACACCATGACAACAGTGAGGATAATGACAGAGCTAGTGATGAGGAGAGGAATGTCTCTCTCTCTCTCTCTCTCTCTCACACACACACACACACTCACTCACACAGCAAAGGAGGATAGAGGGAGGATATCCCTGACCGTCTTACTATATGTAATTTACTTTCAATTTACTTGATAGAAAGGTCTCTCTCTCTCTCTCTCTCTCTCTCTCTCTCTCTTTAAAAAAGGGAGGATGAATCCCAAGAGACGGAGAATCATAATAACGGAGAGAGAGAAGAGAGAGAGCGAAACAGTGTTGACCATGTTTTATTAATCTGCATGTACCTATATATAGATCTTTATTAGATTTCCTATCAGGCTGAGTGCAGGTTTCACACACACACACACACGCACCATCATTTGATAACCAACTGCTCCATTCTCTCCTCTTCATCTTTCCTTTGATCTTTCTTTCAGACATACCAGCACACACACACACACACACACACACACACACACACACACACACACCACTGGTGAAAACTACATGAAAATTCCATTTACAGCACAGAGAGTGAGAAAGAGACGTGAACATGCGCAAAGGACAGAAACGGAGACAGTATGTGTGTGTGTGTGTGTGTGTGTGTGTGTGTGTGTGTGTGTGTGTGTGTGTGTGTGTGTGTGTGTGTGTGTGTGTTTTGCATGCGAGAGAGGAAGCAGGAACTCGCTGGTGGAACAGGAAGAAATCCAGCTTGCTGCCTCTCTGGCCTTATCAGTGCACAACCGTGTCTCATACCTCTCCATCTTTCAGCCTGTGTGTGTGTTTGCGTGCGTGCGTGCATGCGTGTGAGTGTGTGTGCGTGTGTGTGTGTGTGTGTATGTGTGTAGACGTCAATGCCTGAATAAGCTTTGCAGATAGTATAATGAAAATTATCTTGAATCAGTTAGAACAGGGAAAACACACACCTGTCCCTGTCTTTCGCTCACATACACACACACACACTCACATACACAATCATAGCCATGCAGCCATGATGTTGTTCATCGACCTAAATTAAAGTCTATCTTTAAAACACACATAAGACCCTATGAGACATGGTGTGTATCGCATCTTGCACATGTTGTACGGACTGTAACTATAAGGCATGCTCTGGATTTCACATCATTACAGCCCAAAGGTGAGGTCCAACACGGCCATGCTCTCCACATGCTCTCCACATAGAAACTACCAATATACGTTTGTCTACAGAATATTTCTCCCACAATGCGTTCAGCACTTCCTGTCTTACAGACCATAATTTTGCCCTACCAATACCGAATATTTCCAATACTTCTGGATAAGGTCCACACGGTGGCTAAAATGAGTGTAAGTTACATTATGCTACTTGTACCTTGTTACTATGGAAACGAGAACGTATTAGAATGAGTGCATTAATACAAAACAGGAAATGAATCGAATCCTTCTGACCAATCGAAATGTAGAATCTATTCATACACAGCATATATAATTACAGGTTCAGTAATATCCAAAAGCGCTTGTATAAAACTTACTTTATTGATCATTCTGCTAATGTCTAGGGTTAAGTAGTGTTTTGTAAACACACACACACACACACACACACACACACACACACACACATACTTTTAAAATAAACATACATGTGTTCAATCTAATGTGTGTAAAGTGTAAACCTCAAAACAGTGACATCCAGGAATTGTGGCGTTATTGTGATTCATGTGGCTCAACCCCAGATTTACTTTCACACACACACACACACACACACACACACTTAAAGGTCATGGGGGTCGCACACATTATCCTCTTCGGTTACCCATCTTCTTCTCGGCACACATCCGCCCTGCTCGCCTCCTTCTGTCACACCACTTTTACCTCAGTCTAAACCCCGTCTTAGGCGTCCCCTGCCTTCTGTTCCTGTCGTTTCTCTTCCCCTCTTGATCCCCACGGATCAATGACAACACATTTGTTACATCCGAGAAGGTGGCGGGTTTGTGGGGCACAAGTCAAGCGTTATACGCCAAGCAAAATTTACATTACAGTGCTAGTTATGCTAGAACACTTAGCCATTGATGTGTGGATCGCTAACAGGGCTATTAGCCTAAAAAGCTAATAGGAGGTAAATATCAATGTTATACTGATATCAATGTATATATGTATGTACATTCTTCTTTTTAAATAGCAATAACACTGTAAACTAAAATTAGCTAGATACTATATACAGGTAGCTAATTAGCTAGCTTAGTCATTTTATTATTCCTCTCTAGCTAGTTATTTTACCTCAGTCTGATTTCTTTACATGCTAGCAAGCGACTCGTATCCACAGTCTATCCTGTATTAAATATAGATTTAAAGAATCATTTGTGTTGGATACCTGTTAGTCGTTTTTTGCTACTCCAGTTCCTCAGTACCTAGCTAGCTATGGAGTCCTCTGATATCCCCAGGGTCCTATGTTCCCTAGGTTTTATTGCCATATAATGGGAACATGGAAGATTCTGTGTCCATTTTCTATCAAAATTTCTATAGAAATAATACAAATAATCTTTTGTGTTGGATACCTCCTAGTCATTCCTTGCTTTGTCAGTTCTTCACTAACAGTGTCCACAGTGTCCTACATTTCCTAGATTTATCTGGCACATAATGGAACATGACAAAGGGTCCTATGTTCCCAGTACTACTACATATGTGCTCTCTCAGTATTAGGGTTGGGATTAGCATTAGTGTTAGGAACTGTGAACTTAGGACCCTGAGAAGATGTATATGTGCTTGCTAGCTACTTTACCTCAGTTTGATCACTTTTAAAGCCAGAAATCAAAGATTCCATTTTGTACAAAATATAGAAACAAATTAAAGAATTGTTTATGTTGGATACCTCGTTCCTTGCTGCTCCAGTGCTCAGTACCTAAATAGCTATGGGGTCCTTCCTATATCCCTAGGATCCTATGTTCCCTGTATTTATATGCCACATAATAGGAGCATGGCAAAGCTTTCTATCTTCCCAGCGTCCTATGTTGCTCAGTTCTACATATTTGATCTACTAGAATTAGGGTTAGGACACTGGGAACTTAGGACCCTGAGAACCAAGATACACCCCTGCTACCTCAGTTTTAGCTCTAATTAGCTTAGCTAGTAAGTATATAAAGCCTATAAACTGCACACAGTAAAAGCATGTTTTCATCACAGCACACATCGAAAGAGATTTTTTTTTTTACTATTAACATTTTTTACGACTTGTTCATGCAAGTTTCCATGTTTGATTGTTAAGAGATTCACTTTGCCATTTTGGGATGTTATCTGTTTATTAAAATCGAGACATTATATAAAAAAGACTCATTTTTTCATAATTATTCATCATTATAAGTGGACATAATTATGTTCCATTATTAGAATTATAATTTTGTTTTATTTTAATTAGCCGCTGATTCCAATCTGTTTCCATTTTCCATCTTTGTCTCTATCTCCTCATCTCCTCCTCTGCTTAGGTCGCACTACCGCTCCGTCCACTAGTCCCTAATGTCCTTTGTTCAGATGTCCAGACATTGATTATCTGCCAGCTTTCACGGCTGGATGTTAACAGCTAGCTTTGTTTGTCTGCTATACTATTGCAGG
>JAOVVF010000039.1:1544469-1558727 GCA_028565595.1 Duopalatinus emarginatus | reverse complement strand
AGATAGATAGATAGATAGATAGATAGATAGATAGACAGACAGACAGACAGACATAAAAATGTATAGAAAGACAGACGTATAGAAAGAAAGACAAAGACACAAACATTTAACAGATGGACAGAAAACATGTTGAAATATGGACTGAAAAACGGAAAGATAAATAAATACTTATTTTGACTACTTTATATTTCTATTCTGAGTTTTTGTAGTGTAAAATATATTTGATGGTGTTGTGTGTGTGTGTGTGTGTGTGTGTGTGTGTGTGTGTGTGTGTGTTTATAGTGAACAGTTATGGAGATGATGGCGAGGTCTCCAGCTCCTCAGACAGCGAGGAGGAGATCGTGAAGCGATTCGAGATCTCAGTCTCGCGTTCTCAGAGTTTTCGCTCCGGGATCTCAGAGGCCACTACCCAGAGTGCACCGGGGCGACAACGCAAGTTTGAGCGACTGCTTCCTGAGCAAGAGGAGGAGGGCAGCACCGAACCCTCAGACTGTGAAGGTACACAAATATTTACACACACTTTATTATACACAATAATACATACACGCGGTCATGTAGGACTGTCAGGCGGACAGTCTTCGGGTTTAATAGACCTAATGAAGTGGACAGGGTCTGTGTGCCTTGACCATTGTGCTTACACACGGAGGAAATAAATCTCTACATTTAACATTTAAGGGCACTACAGTCAGTTTTAGTCACAGTAAAAGAGGCGTGGCCTCTGAGTCTGTCCGTTTCAATAAAGGAGGCATGGCCTGAATGTCTTTTAGTCCCAATGAAGTAGCCGTGGCCTCTGAGTCTGTCCGTTTCAATGAAGTGGTCTTAGCCTGTATGCCTCTTAAGCCCAGTAAAGGAGGTGTGGCATGTGTTCCTTTTAGTAACAGTAAAGGGGGTGTGGCCTCTGTGTCTATCAGCCGAAATGAAATGGACAGGGCCTGTGGGCCCTTTTAGTCCTAGTAAAGGGACAAAACATCTGTGTCTGTCAGTCTCAGTGAATTGGGAGTAGACTGTATGCCTTTTAGTCCCAGTGAAAGGGGCGTGTCCTCTGTGTCTGTCAGTCTCAATTGAGTGGACAGGGCCTGTATGCCCTTTATGCCCAGTATAAGGGGCGTGGCCTCTGTGTCCCTCTGTCAGAGGGGCGTTCTCTTCATGTCCAGCTGTGGTTTAGGTCTCCACTACATTACAGTCTTTGTTTTTCTTTGTGGGATTTCTGTTTAAACTTGTCGTTTAGATTTACCTTTCTTCTTTGCACTTCCTTCCGGTTCTCCCATGTGGATCTCATCTGTGTAACTCAATCCCAACAGCTGAATCACACTCACTGACCACCGCTACGTTATGGTGGCATTTTATCCGCCGGTGTTTACCCGGGATGCTCGGAAACATTTTTCTGCATCCTCCGGTTGGCATGTGGGTCAAGTTTGGAGGCAACAGCCTGCTCTCTGAATCCAGATTGCTACATAAGCTGTTGATTTGCATGGACACGTCAGCGGTGGTTCTCTGGTTGACAGATTTCTTTCCGGACATGATCCCCTCACATAGTTATGATCAGGTGCCTCATTTTCATGTAAGTGCTCTCTGACATCTGGAAGTCCACCAATAAGTCACTAAAACATTTCCAGACAACCAGCTGTGAACAGTATGACTTTATGGTCACTAATTTTAGCTGTTAGCTGTTAGCACGTGATGCTACAGATGCTAGACTATATACATGTTTCTAATAATCTTCTTTTGGTAAATATTATATTTAAAGGTAGATTATTGGTCTATAACAGCAGCTCTTGTAGTAGTGCACACTTTCTAACAGGTTATCGTTGCTATAGTAGAATGATAGTGTAGTATAGTAAGGTGGGGGGCAGTAGTATAGTTAGTCAGCCTTGGCCAGCCGTGGCCTAGTGGTTAGGGAACTGGTCTTGTGAACGGAAGGATCTAGGCAGGTTCAATCCCCACCCAGTGCAAGACACAACGGAGATGTGTTCGCTAGTGTGTCTGTTTCACTGCATGGATGGGTTAAATGTGGAGGTCACATTCCTCTGTGTGTAAGCACACTTCCTTATTCATATTGCCACTGGGAGGTTAGGCGCCTTGCTCAAGGGTGCTTCAGTCATGTCTTGTCTTGTCAGTTTGGGGGATCAAACCGGCAACCATCTAAAGCCTGGTTCCCTAACGCCCCCTAAAGATTCATATGTGTTGCCTCATGTGAGATGTGAAGGAAGCTGCATCTTACCAAACCAGGAAGCTGCATCTTACCAAACTGCTGATCCGGTTGCATCACAGGGTGGAATACCTCAATAAGCGCTATCCAGCTAATGTTGCTGTGACACACAAAGAGTCGCTAAGAGAGGTGGACACAGTTGTAGGTGTCTGGCTGGAGCATGGCAGGGCCAAATCCCTGACAGTTATTAACCACTTCCTGGCTGCTATGGCTGTGTTCCAATCAAAGTGGCCATACTTCAACACTTCAGAACTGATATAACACTATCACTTTACTTTAATAAAACGTGTTATCTCATTGAGTTGCCATGATACCACCGACTACCACCAGCATGTTTTAGGCATGTTTTGTATATATGATACTTCAGTGTGATCTTAACATACGCACAATATTGGTATAACAGACTATTTCTAAAGCACAGCAGAATAGGATTGCTGGCAAATAAACATTGTGACTACAGTAAGTTCTGCGATAATACTGAAAAAAGCAGCGAAAGAAGAAGAGGAAGAATATGTTAAAGGCGTGTGTTGACTGTGGCGTGTTGCCCTGCAGATCCTTGACCTCGCCCTCATCAATGTCACCAAGAGCACGTTTTAGAGAACGTTCTTTCTGGGAAATTTCAGTCACGGCAGCCTTGTTTCAATTTCCCTGTTGACGCAAATCTACTGTCGTCACGGTAACAGACATCGATAAAACGGAACATTTTGTTCTCTTAGAGAGCGTCCTTTCATTCATAAAAAAAAACCCGCAGTCAGGTCATTCAGTCTGTTTCCTCACCGACATTTCTGTAATTTATAAATCCAATTAAATGTATTTTTTGCCTTTTGAAATGAGACGTTTAATGTTTGAGAAAAGGTCAGTGCAACCCCGAGCGCTTGTGGAGTCAAGCGTGTAGTAATCACTACGGTTACTGACATGATATTTAAATATATTTTAATCCACTTCATTTAAGGGTGAAGTACATGATCAAAACGCACTCTTTCAATTTTTATGTACATTGATTTGTGTATCTGGAGTCCCTGCCAACCCACACACTGTGAACTAAGACAACCCAGTCAATATAACATATCTATAGACACACCCTGTGGCAGAGGGGGCGGAGTCAGCAGTGACTCATCATTTAATGCAAAAGGCACTGAAACTGAGCGTTTGGAAAGAGCTGTTTTAAATAGACCAGAATGTCACAGACATGTCATTAATGACCTCAGAGAGCTGGATTAACTTGTGGGAAGCAGGTATGACATGCCATTGTCATGATGACATTTATAATTGTTTCAGTGCAGTAACATGTTTCATTCAGGCTCAAATTCACAGTGGACTTTTTTAATTCCTTTGGTGTCTTTACATGTGTGGGGGATCTCTAGACGTGTGTGGTGGTGTAGTGTCCTGTTAGAAGAGGTCGAGCCAGAAAGGAGACACAACGTTCACCTGTCAGAGACGTTTGTAAATGTACCAGGGGTCCCATGGCGTGCCATCAAAACAAACCCCATACTATTATGAAGCTTTCATTAAAGTATTTTGCTTTATATAAAAGCGAAAGTAACCAATGATGTGCCCATGTTGCGTATATATTGGTATTTATTTTATAAAGGCTCCCAGGGACTGAAACCGTGTGGACTGCAATGTAATGTGGCTGGGTGAGGCCATCAGCTTGGTTCTTGGAAAAGCTGGTTAACCATTGTAGGTGCCTGGCTAAAGCATGGCAGGACTGAATGCTTAACAAAGGGAAAAAAGGAAAGGAAATAGAAAATGAATTGATGGATTTCAAAAAGGAAAACCAGGAACTAAGAAAATAAAGAAACAAAAAAATATATAAAAAACACTGAACGCAAGAAAAAAGATAAATATATTACACAATACATGACCAATATAACAAAATAATAAGGAGGAAAATTCTGGAGATTATTATAAAATGATTATTTATGCCATTCAATTAGATTTGAATCTTTTAAATCTTTATTTTCACAGTTTATTTTATTATTTATTGTAAATAAATTTCAAAAATATACTTCAGAGCACTGCACTGATTCACCTTATTTACATCCATATCAAATAAATGATTGGATCTAGCATGCTAGCACAGCAGGCAAACATTTACATACACAGGCTAGTGGACACATGGGCAAGTTTTTTCTCCTCAGACAGTAACAGGGTCACGTTCAGCGTCGTCACGTGACATTTCAATGCTTTTCTCTGTAGATGGAGTTAGCAGGAGAAGTTTCCAGGACCCTCTCTCTGAACAGCGTGATCCTCTGACAGAATCAGTGTTCCAGAGAGACCCAAGTGTGGTGGACACTTCGTCTTTTAGAGGACGCGTGTCTTCAGTGGGCTCTCAGGGATCTGAGACTCTGTCCCGGGGTCAGAGGAGTCGCCATGGAAGCTCAGGACGCCGGACTCCTCTCTCGCATGCAGAGGTGGATGTGGCACTGGATAATCCAGGGTATGATTACAACGAAGCGACAGACAGCTCGTCTACCTGGAGCCCTGAGGTACTGGTGTGTGTGTGTGTGTGTGTGTGTGTGTGTGTGTGTGTGTGTGTGTGTGTGTGTACATCTAGATGAATCTAGACAGCTATATAACCTCTCTGTCTGTAGTGTCAGTGTCTTTGTCTGTAGTGTTAGTGATTCTCTGTCTGGCTCGAGCATTAGTCTCTCTCTCTTTCTCTCTTTGTTGGTAGTGTCAGTGTCTCTTTCAGTCTGTTTGTAGTGTTGGTGCCTCTCTCTGTCTCTCTGTAGTGTTGGTGTCTCTCTCTGTCAGTAGTGTCAGTGTTTCTGTCTGCAGTGCCAGTGTCTCTCTCTATTTGTCTCTAGCATTAGTCTCTCTTTCTCTCTCTGTTGGTAGTCTGTGTCTTTTTCTGTCGGCCTGTAGTGCCTGTGTCACTGTCCTTCTCTCCATTGTGTCCCTCTCTCTGTCTGTCTGTAGTGTCAGTATCTTTTCTCTGTCTTTCTATAGGGTCAGTATCCCTCTCTCTCTCTCTCTCTCTCTTTGTTGTATCAGTATCTGTATCTCTGTAGTGTCAGAGTGTCTCTCTGTATTGTCAGTTTCTGTCTTTCTGTAGTGTCAGTATCTCTCTCTGTCTCTCTGTAGTGTCAGTGTCTGTGTCTCTGTAGTGTCAGTATCTCTCTGTCTCTCCATAGTGTCAGTATCTCTCTCTGTCTCTCTGTAGTGTCCATGTATGTCTCTCTGTGGTGTCAGTATCTCACTCTGTCTCTCCATAGTGTCAGTATCTCTCTGTAGTGTCAGTGTCTGTGTCTCTGTAGTGTCAGTATCTCTCTGTCTCTCCATAGTGTCAGTATCTCTCTCTGTCTACCTGTAGTGTCCATGTATGTCTCTCTGTGGTGTCAGTATCTCGCTCTGTCTCTCCATAGTGTCAGTATCCCTCTGTCTCTGTAGTGTCAGTGTCTGTCTGTCTGTAGTGTCAGTATCTCTATTTGTCTCTTTGTAGTGTCAGCATCTTTCTCTGTCTCTCTGTACTGTCAGAGTCTGTCTCTCTGTATTGTCAGTTTCTCTCTGTGTCTCTCTGTATTGTCAGTTTCTGTCTTTCTGTAGTGTCAGTATCTCTCTCTGTCTCTCTGTAGTGTCAGTGTCTGTGTCTCTGTGGTGTCAGTATCTCGCTCTGTCTCTCCATAGTGTCAGTATCCCTCTGTCTCTCTGTAGTGTCAGTGTCTGTCTGTCTGTAGTGTCAGTATCTCTATTTGTCTCTTTGTAGTGTCAGCATCTCTCTCTGTCTCTCTGTACTGTCAGAGTCTGTCTCTCTGTATTGTCAGTTTCTCTCTGTGTCTCTCTGTATTGTCAGTATCTCTCTCTGTCTCTCTGAAGTGTCAGTATCTGTCTCTGAAGTGTCAGTGTCTGTATGTAGTGTCTGTATCTCTTTAAGTCTCTCTATAGTGTCAGTATCTCTCTCTCTCTGTCTCTCTGTAGTGTCAGTGTCTGTCTTTCTGTAGTGTCAATATCTCTCTGTGTCTCTCTGTAGTGTCAGTGTCTCTCTCTCTCTCTCTCTCTCTCTCTCTCTCACACACACACACACACACACAGAGGGAGAGAGACGAATAGCTCAACTGTGTTAGAGGAGCTCAGGAAGCATATTTGACACATGATGACTCATGAATATTCATTCACAGTAATCATGATAACTTGATAAACTCATGAATATTCATGCACATGAGGCTGTTATACTATATTTCAGTTTATACAGCAGATCAGACAGTACAGCAGAGAGAGACACTGAGGCTGGAGACACACACAGACACACACACAGAGACAGAGAGACAGAGAGAGAGAGAAAGACAGAGAGAGTTTTTTTAGATTTCTTGTTTTTATTGCAGTGTGAGCACCACACCATGTTAGAAGGGTAAATCTCACCCATTTCTGCCACACAACATGTAAATCCCGCCCACTCCTGTCCACACAACACGTAAATCCCGCCCGCTCCTGTCCACAATAAGTGAATCTCACCCACTCCTGTCCACACAATAAGTGAAACGTGCTTTCTTCTGCCAATACAGGAGTAAAATGTGCCCCTTCCTGCTGACACAAGTGAAAACTGCCCTCTTTTGCCCACTCAATAAGTAAATCCCGCCCTCTCCTCCTACACAGCAAGTAAATCCCGCCTACTCCACCCATACAGTAAGTAAGTCCCGCCCACTTCTGCCACAGAGTAAGTAAATCCAGCCCACTCCACAGTTTTGGTTGGGTCATGGAGATGACAGTCCTCTAGTTTGTCCATATGAGGTGGCCATCTTGGACAACCTGAATGTTCCTTGGTGCAGTATTTTATCATTTGGCCTTCAGTCAGGGGCATCTGTCTAACTGCAACTTCCTCTCTTTCCATCTGTTCAGAGCTGAAACACTGACCATGTGTGTGTGTGTGTGTATGTGTGTATGTGCGTGTGTGTGTGTGTCATTAGCACAAAGCTCTGTGTTTTGTATATTTGTATGTCTCCATCTGCTCCAGTCTGAGAAATACAATCTGTGTGTATCTGTGAGTATATTTGTTTTGACGTCCCTCTTCTTGTCTCTCATTAGCATGAACGCACAGCCAGTGTCATGTCAGAGCCCCGTCCCCTCAGCGCATCTCCCCGCCCGCCAATCTCCAAGTGCGGTGACCTTGTGGTCGTCATCAACTACCGCCTCGAATCCTGTAAGCTCCTGGTCACCGTGGTGATGGCTCAAGACATCCCAGATAAAGCACGGAGCGGCATGGACACGTGGCAGGTGCGCGTGGTGCTGCTCCCGGGAAAGCGCCAGCGCTACAAGACGGCTGCACAAAGGGGGGTGGCGCCGCGGTTCGGGGAGACGTTCCGCTTCACGCGACTCGACCCGTCTGAGCTGAACACGTCGGCGCTGCGCTTCCGTCTGTACGCCGTGGGCAAGATGAACCGCGAAAGGATGATGGGAGAAACCATCTACACGCTTAACAAACTCAACACCGAAAGACACGAGGTCACGCTCGTCCTGGAACCTCGCAGCAACCTGAAGGTGTGACCCGGTTGTGTGTAATGTGTGTATAACAATCTTTAGCTGTCAGAAACTCAGCACACACACATCTGTCTGTCCCTGTTCTCTGTAGGCTTTAGACTCTGAGCTGTGTGTGAGCGCACCTCCTGAGAGCGCCGCCTCTTCCCAGTCTCTGTCTCACGGTGGGGTTCCTGAGCTTCTCCTCGGTCTGTCCTACAACCCCACCACCGGCCGTCTTTCCGTCGAGGTCATCAAGGGGAGCCACTTCCGCAACCTGGCGATCAACCGACCCCCAGGTAAACACACACACACACACACAGACTAAGTTTAATGTGATGTCATTTATGTTTAGCTATAGTTAGCTTTATACTAGTATAGCCAGCACCTTGTCTCGCTACAAGCCACAGTAGTGTTGGGACACGCCCACAATAAACAAGTCTAAATGCTGCGGGTGCCGTTTTCTACGTGACCGATTTTCCTTTTTCGTAGATACCTATGTGAAGCTGACTCTGCTCAACTCCATGGGCCAGGAGATCTCTCGCTGTAAGACGTCGGTGCGGCGCGGACATCCCAACCCGGTGTTCAAGGAGACCTTCGTCTTCCAGGTGGCGCTCTTCCAGCTCTCTGACGTCACTCTCATGGCAGCCGTATACAATCGGCGCAACATGAAGCGGAAGGAGATGATCGGCTGGCTGACGCTGGGCCAGAACAGCAGTGGCGAGGAGGAGTCGCTGCACTGGCAGGACATGAAGGAGAGCAGCAACCAGCAAGTGTGCAGGTGGCACGCGCTCCTCGAGGCGTAGACAGACAGATGGAGGGAAAAGTAATGACAGGAATCCAACAGCATCAGCAGGGTTGGGCTTAGGATGGTAATAATAATAAAGTTACAGTTGGGCAAAAATAACACAAACTCACAGGAGAGGTTCGGCAAGATTTGTTACAGTCTCAGTCGTGGTGTATGAATGGACTGTTGACTTTTACTGATTGAAAGGGATTTCAGTTTATTACATCTTACGGATGGATTAGTATCAGATAAATACCTGAGGCAGGTTATGCTATATAAAAACTGCAGCCTTTATTACAACATTTATCCCAATATAACTTTTTATTTAAATTGTAATAATAATGACCATTTCCCACAAAATATACAGTTTACAGCTTGGTCTTGGCTTGTGTCATGGCTACTGTGATCACACACTTATAGTCATTATCTCTTCTGGATAAATACTAGACCTGTCCAATTCTCACCCCTAAGACATGTCTCCTCCTATCATGCAGCAGCAACCAAGCAGGAAGGGAGGGTGGGGGTTTGATAGGACCAAGAAAAAATTACAGCATTATGTAAAAAAAATCCGTTTCAGGTTTCCATGTCTGTGCACGAATACATACTCTGGAGATCTTGTGGGATATAAAGAGGTCAGAAAGTTCTCAGAAGGTTCATGTTTAACAGATGTTTCTTTCTCTTTTTTTGACGGTGAGACGGTTTTCCAAGAAAACATGAATGATTGCTGGTTTCCATCATGCCGTTATGATGAGTAGTCTAAAGTAAAGCGAGAAGAAGACGTCATTAGAAGACCACAAGCCCAACACACGTGTGGGGACAGAGAGACACACACAACAAAAACAAAACAGAAATAATGTAAAAAAATATAAACTCTCTGTGGATTTGATCTCAGACACTCCAACTCCAGACACTTTGGGTTAAAAGAGAAAAAAATTAAATTCAATACATCAGTATGACAAAGAATCTGAAATAGGCACATATACCAATATTAAATAATAATATTTTGCATTATATTATTATTATTATTATTATTATTATTATTATTATTATTATTATTAGCAGTAGTAGTAATAACATTAAATATAAATAAATAATGAGCAATTAAGCAAATACATAAATACATAAAGCAAATAAATAAAGATAAATAAGTAAATAAATTATTAAAATGTATAGTAATGTAGAATAATAATATTATACTGTTTTCACTTTTAAAATATTTACATTTTTATTTTATTATTTATTTTATCAGGACCACTCTATTAATAATGTGCATTCCTGTCACTGAGGCCGATACGATACACACCTTGATTCATTGGCAATGATTCAATACTCATTCAATGCGGTAAAAAACGCGATGCAGTTCAGAATATAAGCATGTTAGAAACGACGCCTCCAGAGTTCGTCCCAAATTCTATCCAGTACACACTGTTTCAATCAGGACGATTACATCATGCATACCGATGCGAATTGGTGACTCATACTATCCCAGTGTCATACTGATACTGATTAGGACCCTGCCTTCCTCTCAGAGCAACCTTAATCCTTCATGGCATGGATTCAAGGTGTTTTGTTCCTTTCTGATTTGTACTGCTGCAGATTTATCAGTTGTTTTTTCATGATGAATTTCCTGTTCTGCCATGTCCCAGAGATTCAGATCAGCTGACTGCGGAGGCCATTAGAATCTGTGGACTAACTCAGACTATAACAGTTTGCTGGAAGTTGGCGGACACAAAGACAAGTAAATTAAAGATTAATTAAAGAAAACTAAAGATTAAAATTAAAGATTAAACTAGAATTGAAGCGATGCAGGATTGGTATTAATGCACCCAAATATACGCTCATCAACCATAACATTAACACCACAAAACCACCAACAAGGTGGCACCCTTATTAGGCAGCAAGTGAGTCAGTTCTCAAAGTTGATGTGTTGGAAGCTAGAAAAATGGGCAAGTTTAAGGATCTGAGTGACTTTGACCAGGGCCAAATTGTGAGGTAGATGACTGGGTTGAAACATCTCCAAAACAGCGGGTCTTGTTGTGTGTTCCAGGTATGTCAGGAGTTTTTGGTACATGCCAAAAGTGGTCCATGGAAGGACAAAGTAATCAGAGCCCAAGGTTCACTGTTGTGTGTGAGGGTGAAGGCTAGACCGCCTGGTCTGATCCCACAGAAGATCCAAAAAATGATCTGGTGCTAATGTCTTGTGGAGTCCATGGCCTGATGGGTCGGAGTTGTTTAAGCAGGTGGTGTTAATGTTATGGCTGATTGGTATATCTTGCATATGTGACCAGACTTATAAGATGACATTTCCTTCACTTGCCAAGCCAATAGAATCATTCGCCAGAACATTACGCCACCACCACCAGGCTGGATGTATAGATGTACGTATTACCATGAAAAGTATGAATGGTAAAAGAAGTGGCAGGTCTCAGATTCGTAGCAATTTCCTAGTAAAAAATTACTAGGATACTTTTTAGCATGCCGCATTTCTTGCCATGTATAATTTCCAGACGAGATGTGGGCTCGCACAAATGGAGGATTTGGTGGATTTATTGAAATTTCACACCCACCCGTTATTCTTTCCGGCTCTCGCTTTTAAGCAACCTGTAATTTTCTCAATCCGTCTTTACAAAGTCCTGGGTGACCAAGGTCATGTATGGGCTTGAAGAGGTAACTCACATAGCAACCCATAGCAACCACTTTCCTGTATCTATGCAGATCCAAGATTATAGGAAACCTGACAAAGACGTGCCGAGAATCATGGAGAAGCTTTAAAAAATTACACAAATCAGTTAATTTAATAATAAATAATTCATTTATAAATAATAATAATAATAATAATAATTTAGCAATAACCTGTGGCCCATTAGCAGCAAATCCAAGCCCAACTTTGATGATTCAGCTGAATTTCTATCATTAGATAAGCTTGAAATCTACCAGAGAACATTCTGCAGAAATATGCAACCGAACACTGTCCTGATGTTTCACCACAGCATGCCCCGTGTGTACAGTGTGTCTCAGTCTGCCCTGCCTCGTGCTTTAACCACAGACTAAACTTTTACCATGACTGAAGAGGAACTGTCGGAAGCGCATGCAGTAACACAGCATCTGTGATTGCTTTTCTCGTGTACCTCCAGCTGTCCTTCACCCGGAGCCAGCTTTTTATTGCGCCCTCTTATCCGGTCTCCAGGAAGTGACATCATGGCGCAGCTCGACTTGGAGGGCTCGCTCTTTCGTTATCGCTGCTCAAACACTCGTTGCCGTCTCGTGATTGCATGAATGGGAGCTTAATTATGGGCTTCTGATTAACTCACTCCAGCTCAGGCTTAAGAGTCGCGTCTGCTGTTGCTGGGCATGTGTGTGTGTGTGTGTGGGGGGGGGTGTCTGTGTAACAGTAGACGTGTTGTGATGATGCCTTATATAATGTGTAAATTTGACTTTTGACTGTTCAGTAAGCCTAATCGTTCATGAAATGTCTACAGTATAGTACTATTAATGCCTAGCGGTAAAACAAGTGAAGATTTTTACACTGACATGCCAAAAGTCTTAGGATAGCAGCATGTAAACTGATTATGAAAAGGTGTCCATACAAACAGACAAAAATCACATACACATTCAGTGCAGGAGACCCCACACACACATATCCCACAGGTCAGTGCAGCGTTCCTGAGCTTCCATTGGATATGGGAGCGGAAGACTCACCAGGGTGTCTTTGTTAACACCACAACACCAGACACAGCACCTCACCAGGTCCAGGTTTCTAACCGGACCCTGGAGGAGTGGTGACATGTGGCATGGTCCGCCGAGTCACGGAACCAATTGTTTTGGGTATGTGGTGCAGACCCCATGAAGCCGTAGACCCCAGGTGTCAAGAGGCAGTGTGTAGGTTGGTGGTGGTTCCATAATGGTATAGGGTGTGTTCTTACTAGTCCACCTAAACACCTCATTGATACGTTTCACTGCTTGGTGACTATCACCAGCCCTTTATGGACTTCATGCACTTCCACCATAAAGGGATAATCTAGCAGGATAATGCACCATGATATACTAGTTCCTATCCCATGACTTTTGGCATGTCAGTGTTGGCCTTTCTCTATTGGTTTGATCACAATCCACAGCGCTGCTGAATTTTCCATTCCGATTGGTCAGAAGGTGTTGACCAATCATGTAACAATAAACATTAGGAAGTTAATACTTGCCTGTACTTATTTTTTACAAGGTTGTATGATTTGTTCAGCATTTATGGAAGGAGTCTCCATTGTCAGAAGAGAAACTGAGGAGTTGTTTATTATCATTATTAACGTAAAGAGTGTGAACTAACAGAAGGCTGGTAAAGGAATGGCTGTTTGTAGCTACTATAATATGAGTGCTGACATGAGTTGACTTCAACAGCATTAAATACGCAGTACAAAATGTTACAAGTGTTTGCAAATCGTTGTTGTATTAGGGGAATAAAACACATCAGGACGTGGTATTATAGAACAGTAAAGAATACACTGTTGTGTTATGTTGTCACAGGGTTCGACAATGTGGAATTTATTGTACCGTAATTTTTGGACTCCACATGTTAAAACCTGGTGTTGTTGTTTTGTTTTTGTTTTTTTGTATGAAATGTTCACACACGTGTTTACATGTTTTACATACTGACCACATGTCTATGTATTCCTCTCGGCTAGTCTGCATGTCTTGCTAGTCTAGCAAACTGTAATATATTTGACACTGCATGTTTTGCGCTATACACGGATATGAAGTGCCTGTATGTACTCGGAGCAGAACTGGGTCCAGTGTATCGATTACAGTGTGATGCCTGCATGCAGTGTGTGAATGGATCCTTGGTGTAATTTTGACTCTGGACAGTTATATACAAGCATGCATGTGTGTGTGTGTGTGTGTGTGTGTGTGTGTGTGTATACATATATACATATGTTGCAGTGTTTTTGTATTTAAAAATATATTTTGTCTATCAGTGAAATTGTAGTGTTTTTTTTATTTAAACAAACAAAAAAACTAGAGGAAATCTTTATAACATTTTGTAAAATTTATGTGTGTATGTGTCATAGTATACCTGTACCTGCATATGTTTGTGTGTCTATGTGCTTCTCTGTTTGTTTGCGTTTTCATTTATGCAAAAGAATATGTGTTTGTGTATACATATCTTTGTGTAGTCCATCGTTGTGTGTTTGCATTAGACCTGTATATGTGTATGCATGGTTGTTTATATCAGCACGTGTGCCTGTTTATGTTTATATTTGCATATATGTTTTTGTGCATGCATACAGTGGTACAGACGTGCCTGTGCTAAATACTTGGCTCCATAATGGTATTGGGTTGTTAAGCTGGCATTCCATGGGACCCCTGATACAACTAGAAAATATAACTATAATCTGGTGTCTTTAGACGTATGTGATGGCGCATTGTCCTGTTAGAAAAGGACAAATTTGTCAGAATGAATACAGGACATGAACAGGTGGAACTTATTAGAAAGGAGAAGTGTGGAGGAGAAGGAGAAGGTGTTCACCTGTCAGAGAAGTCTGTAGATGTACCAGGGGTCCCTCTGGAATGCCAGATGAACAAACCCCATACCATTACAGAGCCACCACCAGCCTGGGTATTTTGCATAGGCTCACCTGTACCAGTTTCTCTGGCACTGCAGTATCTGTGTGTATTAGTATTTGTGTGCATGCATGTGTGTATACTACTATGTTTCTGTTTAGATTACATGCATCGCATGTGTCAATGTGTGTCTGTTGGTTTATTTGAAGCTGTGAGTGTGTGAGTTTGAGCACATGAATACAGTGAATGAAAAATGTG
>JAOVVF010000039.1:1516892-1530262 GCA_028565595.1 Duopalatinus emarginatus | reverse complement strand
ATGAACTGGTGGAACTCATCACACATAGTGTTCACCTGTCAGAGACGTCTGGAGGTGTCCCAGGGGGAACATGGAATATCAGATAAACAAACTGCATAATATTTTGGAGCCCCCACCAGTCTGTACCCCCTTTTTTTTTTAGTTGGTCCAGTTTTTCTGGTACTTTATGTAATATATAGAATGTGTCATTTTCCTTTTTTCATTTTTGTATGTATGTGTGTGTGTGTTTTCTCTGCAGTATCCGTTCTTTTTCGGACTCACTCTGGCTTTGACCTGGAGCGTGTTGGTGTGTGTGAGCCGCGTCTACATGGGCATGCACTCTGTCCTGGTAAGCAAAAATCACACACACACTTGTTAACACTTTCATGCACAGTGTCCACAGTCCATTTACAGATGTTTCGATGTAATAAAATGCAAGACGTCAGTTATCCCTCAATCATTTGACATTTGTAAATGAGCCGTAATATAAATCTGATTATAATATATTTTTTTATTTAGTTTTAATTTCGATACTTTTTTTCATTTGTAGCCACTTTAAAAGTGTATATCATTTACTCACGTGTCACATGTCTAATGTCAATTATTCACTATGTGGTAATCTGATGTGTGGTAAACCTGATGTGTTAGCAAGTCTCATGACTCATGGCTCAAAGGTACCTGTTACTCAAGGCACACTTACACATTTACACACTCCTGGGTAGGAAGCGATCGTCTTTGAGTCCTAGCTGTAAACACAGACGTTTCTTAATAGTCTGGTTGATGAGTGTTCATTTAGACTGTGTGTGTGTGTGTGTGTGTGTGTGTGTGAACGTACCCAGTAATCAAGCTGCTATGAAGACGTTCATATGAATAAATTATTATAATTTTATAATTAATCAAATAAATAAATAAAATGTCAGTGTTTTTTTTCTTTAAGATTTCTCCTGTGTCTAATCAGACTCAACCGTATTTTGACACTATGACTACACTGTGTTATAAAATAAAAACTGATTTTAGTCATGTTTTTGCTAATCTTAGACGTTTAATGGACATGGTTTAGCTTCTATGTGAAATTGAGACCAAAGGTGAATTTTAAATCAGTCAGGCAAAGAACAGACCCCTGAGTGTCATCGAGTCTTTAAGTTCACAGCAATAAACTTCGGTCAAAAGCTGCTTTAAAATTCAAGCTCAGCATTTAAGCTGCTGATGTTCACCGGTTTGAAATATTCCACACATGGACTGAGAACTGTAATATCTCCATTCGAACCTAATAAACATGCGTAATGTGGCCAAAGGTTTGTGGACATCTCATCATGCACCAGTTATTCCTCCTGTACTGTTATAACAAATAGAGATTTATCAATGCTGATACTGGTACCAGGTATTGTGTTCATAAATCACAAAACGAGGCTCCAATACCAACATCCGATAATATACACACGCACTTCACATTCACTTCAAGTTACAAAAATACACACACTCGTACTCTATTGGAGAAAAATGATGTTGATGCGTCCCTAATAATAACCACAGCTCTTCTCTTCCTGGAAGCCTTTTCAGTAGATTTCGGGGCGTAGTTGCCAGGATGTGTTTATTCAGCTGCGGTAGTTTTACTGAGAGTGTTACATGGGGTTCAGTCGGTGTTCCAGTTGATCCAGAAGGTGTTTAGTGGGGTTGAGTTGCCGGACACTCGAGTTCTATCACTCCTGGTCCTCATGGTCATTCTGGAACAGGTTTGCGTCTCTTAGTTCCAGTGAAGAAATTTTAAGGCTACAGTATACAAAGAGATACGTCCACATACTTTTGGCCTTACAGTATATCTTGCCAAAACTAACATTTATGTATATGTTTGTGTGTTTTATGTTTTTTTTTTTTTCTCCCCAGGATGTGATTGCCGGTTTTCTCTACAGCCTGCTCATCCTGGCCGTATTCAGTCCAGCCCTGGAGTTCATCGACACGTTTAACCTGTCTTCCAGCTACGCCCCCATCCTCGTCGTCTCTCTCCATGCCGTCTTGGGGCTTTTCTCCTTCACCCTGGACACGTGGAGCACATCCCGAGGCGACACTGCTCAAATCCTGGGCACGGGCGCGGGCATCGCTGTGGCTTCCCACCTGAACTACCAGCTGGCTCTCGTCCGAGACCCTCCCGCCTCTATGCTGCCTTTGCAGGCCCCGCCGCTCAGCTTGGGCCTCTTCGGGTGGAGCCTGGTCCGATTTGTCCTGGGTGTGCTAATGCTGATAGTCACTAGGGCGGCGATGAAGGCTCTGACGATCCCTCTGGTGTGTCGCGCTGTCGGAATCTCAAGCCAGGACGTCCGCAAAGCCAGGCAGCACATGCAGGTCGAGCTTCCGTACCGGTATATCGTTTACTGGACCGTAGGGTTCAGTGCCTTCTTTCTCGTGCCCTTCATTTTCATGTGCATCGGCTTGTCCTGAATCACAGGGTTAACAAACGGAGTCTGAGTGCTGCAGATCATCCAAAAAATTCTAAAAGCAAATAAAAAAAAAAATCCCAAAAGATTTTACTGTAAAAGCTGCACTGCCCAAAGCAATGGCTTTCCATCCACAGCAGTATCTATAGCACATTAAACTACTAATTTACTTATTTTTCTACAACTAGGTTTTACATTCAGGGTTTCTATCAATACTAGCTTCCGTTTCTGACTAAATAAAGTGAAGGGTCGGGTCAGTCTCCCTTGGATTAGTGCAGATGATCACTGAATGGTTTTTATAAATGAACCCGGCGGATAGGCACATATTTTATATATGACTATGTGGTCAAACCCTGTGACTGCAACCTCTCAGACTCTTATTTCCTCAGCAGCACCTTGGACACTTGAAGATGTTTTTTTTGTTCACAACAAGATTCCATTATTTGGAATTGAGGACTTTTTTTTTTATTTTTATTTTTTTATTAATTTGTTCGACTAAATTATTTCTACAACTGACTGAACGTGGAAGACCTCAGTAGCCTTCCGGTGACTGAACAGAGACCTGGGTGGGGTAACTGGGGGTAGATCTCACAGTTCGAGGCAGACGGGTGTGGTTGGACCTCTCGGCCTATCCTGAAACCTGTCCGGCTGTGAGGCTTTTAGTTTAGTAATTACAGATTGAACCACTTTCAGGCGCAGGTAGTTCAGGGTTGCACATAGACGTGTCAAGCATTCCTTTCGATTATGGACATGAATAACCTCTTGACCCTCTTTGAGAGAAGACGAGCACATTTTTCTGATTTAGGTTTGCTTCCTGCTTTCCGATTCCTCACCAAAGCAGCCAGAAGAGCTTCCCTGTGATTTGTTAACATGTTTGCGCTGTAAGATCACAAATGCCGGAATCTTCAGTAAGACTGTAGTGTCAGCACCGTGCCGGTTTAACACTTGTTTGCTATGTAATTCAGGTCAGGAACATAATCAAGCCAACCATAACCTGCACACTCGTGCTGCTATTGCATTCAGACAATCAGTTCTAACCCTGCTGTTGGCGTTTTCTGATGACCGGCCTTTCTCCCATTCGTTTTCAGGTTAAATGTTCAAGTATTTCTTTCCTTAATGATTGTTTTGCGTGCTCTGAAGGAGATTCTTAATATAAAAAAAAAACAAAAACGTGCAGGCTCAAAGAAAAGTCTGCTGTTTCAGACTGATGTGTGTTCATGTTTGTGGTACTGTTTTGAGAGATATGCACTGTTTCCCAGAATGCACTGCTTTTGTGTGTGCTCGTGTCCGTCAACGTCAAGCTCATATTGCTCGTGTTTGCGTGTGCGTTCACGCTAGCAAGACGAAGTAAAGAGAGGGAGTTAGTATACTGTTATTGATTGTGGGTGTGGCCTGTCCTGGTGTAAGATGGCTACTTTACTTACAATTTACCTACAAGAGCGTGTTGTACATTTGTTTCAAATGTAGGCTGTAGTGTAGTGAAATGGATTTATTTCCATTTTTGAGCCCCAGTGTAGGATTGGTCAAATAGATTTGTTATGTAACCACATTATACCTAATGTGCATAGAAACCAAAAATCAACCAGGCTGAAGCTTCGTAATGTTCAGGATACATGATCAGGATACCTGAGAAAAGCACTACGTTTTGGACCAATTCATTTAAGTTTGAAGGAGAATTAAAATCTCACCGAGCGTTTCCTATTATGTGCCTACAGGCGCATCCGTTCATATACATCAATACACTTATACATATATATACACGTATATAACATACAACACAGACATTATTCTTACTGACTCACAGATTTCTGTGTAGTAAAATGTTGAGTGACTTTAAACCCAAAAGAAGTCTGTGTGTGTGTGTGCGTGTGTGTTTGTTTCTCCAGTTTTATGTTCTAGATGCCAGGGACTAGGAGGCGAAATGATGCCAAAGTGATTCTAGTTGTCCAAAATGGCTGCTCACCTCGTTGACATCCGTGAGGCAGAGATTCACATTCTTTAATTCGATCCTTACAGATGAGGATTATTTTATGAAGAGTGCTAGTGTTTCATATTAGTCCTGTAGCGTCCGGCTTCAGTGGCGTTCACACACGCATACAGACTCTTATTTAACGCTTTGCTATTTAAACCCACAGACCGCTGATTTTTTTAAAGGCTCCGCACGACCTAATCTCAAAGTGTCAAACACATACATATAGAGGCACCTGTTTCTAACTTCTGAAAATTAATAGTCAGAAAACGTTTGTCAATTTAAGAAATATGGCTTAAAAGACGGTTGTTTTGCACTTCCCATGCTGTCCGGAAACTTACGGAGAATCGCACATGTGACGTAGATGGGGAAAACAACACTATAGCTGCGTTTAAGTTCATGCAAAAAAGGTGAAATGATGTGTTGTTTTTGGCTGCAGTAATTCTGTGTACAGTGGAACCCCTGTGTACAACTGGCCAAAAGATCCAAATTTATGCAAAAAGTGAACTAAATTTGTTACATTTAAACAGACACACTGGAAAGAACCATCCGCTCACTCCTGTAGTCACCTGTAGTTCTCATTTCACGGAACATTACCACAACTCTGGGTTGTGGAAACCTGGATTTTTTTTTTTTTACTTTTAGGACCAGTTTTCAGTATAATGAATAACAAAATTCTTACCAGTCGGAATTCCCAGTTCTGACGACTGGGTCAGGTTGTTTATAGCTCTGAGGTGCAGTAGATTCTTCTTTTCTCAAAACGGCACAGTCAAATTTCCTGATTTTCATATCCAGTCGCTAGACACTTTTGGTCGGAATCTGAAGAACCAGCACTGGATAATATGCAGTCGAATTTGGCCATTATGGTTGTTTTACCGCGGCACTGTTCGTTGTTTTCCCCTGGTGACATCACACGCTGCTGAGGAATTTCCGTAGCGAGCTCAGGTTGTTCTGTAAATGTAACCAAAATCGTCAATTTTAAAGCAAATTAGATGGCGTTTTTCATTTGAACCAATGTCTATATATATATTCCAGTACGTAAAACAAACTAAAATCACCAGAGGTGTCCATTAGGTGGTGCTTAGCCTTTAAGAGTAACCACAGAAGTACTTCAAGTCCGAAACAGCCGAACGTCCACCTAAACCCCTACATGACTCCTGTTGTGTAACTTTTTTGTAGCATTAAGCTATATTATGTGCTACTGAGACAACAGCGCAAAGCTAATACTCGACTGTTGACTATGCAAAATACATGTAAATGTTGGTTATTCGGACAGAATGAGCCATCAAGACTCGACACTTAATAATGTTGTTTGGGTCATGACAGAAAAACGTTCACACAGTTTTTAGTAATAAGTTCAAATTCGGAGGATGGTGTAGCCGTATACGATGAAGACAACCAGGACAGGGTAGGGAGATGATGTATGAGAAGGAGGGCGGATAGCTCTTTCCTCTGAGGGTGTTGAGATATAGCATGGTTAACAGTTTGAAAAAATGCTTTACACGTTATGGAGGAATCCCATACCAGCCTTTACCCTCACCAGTCGGTAACTGTTGCGTGGCGACTGGTGGATGGAATTGGGAGATGAACCAAATGTACATATATAGAACGTTAATATTTAAACAAAACCCCCAGGGATGGAACTAGAACCTGCACCCAGGACTAAGTAGCTTCCTGGATTTTTTTTTTAGTGCTAGGATCTGATTGTAGCAGGTCTGAAGGGGTCATTAGAAAGGAAATGAGCCTTGAGGTGTCGGATTAGCATGTCGGTTCAGCGTAGCTTCCACTTGTGCCTTTACTGTATATTACTGCATTTCCCAAGAATTTCATTTGCATACGCAAAGAGAATCTGAACATTTACTGGATAATATTTTTTTTTCTACCCCAATCACAATGACAGCAATAATAATTACCCACTTCCTGTTTCGTGATTTCAATGATGCGATGGAGACGTGGAACCCTCAGCAATTATATCCTACTATGCATGTTAAAAGCAAACGAATATAGACTTAATTATTGCACTGTACCTACGATAGGGAGACGTCACCTGAATTTTTTTTTCTACAAGAAATATCTACTGTAAACAGGAACCTTAAATGGACTTTTTTGACATTTCTGAAGAAATCTGAAGGCTGACTCGCCTGGAATCGAGAAATTAGTCGAGAAGTATGTGTGTAGTAACCAAGTACTGTTGTGTCTGTTCTTGTAGCAGGTGTGTTTGTGAAAGAGAAAGTGTCAGGACTGATGTGATTGTGATGTTTGAAATGCGTATGGGATAGATAGCGCCCCCTAGTGCACACCTTCTCCAACACTTTCTGGCTTTAACACAGTGATAGTAATGCAGTGTTAAGAGAGATCGCCGTGAGCCTGAATGTTTTAAATGTTTGAAATGTTTTTAACTGTTTTTGTCTGATTAACTGTTTGTGATGTACTAGATCAGAATGTCTGCGTAGTTAACACACATGCAAAAAAAATGTTTTTGACTGTTTTTGCAATTGCAAAAGAAAAAAAAAGCAATGCAATTACAAAAGCTGCCTTCTGTCCTTCATTCTTACAGTGTGCTTTAATATATATAATATAATATAATGTTTTATATTATATAATAAAATAAACTGCACTTGTTATAGCGACATTTGCAGCGTTTATTCGGTTATTAGGTAACCAAAAGCAATGCCGCAGTGAGGATATAAATAAAGGGGGTGAAGATAACTATGATATTTTGAGGTATTCATTGTTTTGTTTTTCTGTTTAGACACTAGAGGTCCAAACTGATTGTAATTTGGGGTTTTTATTTTTTATTACACTGTAATATAATATGGCAAAAAGGACCACAGAAAACAAAGGTTTTATTCACTCCTGTACACTACATTATGTTTAACTCTAAATAACCAGTTTCATATCCCTGAAATGCTCAGTTCCTATATCCTGATCAGCCATAACATTAATATAGTGAAGCATAGTCTCCACAAGACCTCAACAGGTCCTTCTGCAGCTCTTCTGTGGGTTCAGACCAGACGCTCCAGCCTTCTGGTTCTCATCCAGTCACTGGTTCACTGGTTGTTCTTCCCTGGACCACTTTTGGTAGGTACTAACCAGTGTATACTGGGACACACCCCATGAGACCTGCTTTTGAAGATGCTTTGTCCTAATCGTCTAGACATCACAGTCTGGTCCTTGTCAAAGTCACTCATATCTTGTTACAGTGGAACCTGTCGAGATGTGGGATAGATTAGTCAGCAAGTAAACAGTCAATTCTCAGGTCGATGTGCGGCAGGAAAAGTGGAGAAATGGCCACACTGATGTCTAGATAACTGGATCAGAGCGTTTGTCTTGTGGTGTGTTCTCATTTTCTAGGTGAGCAGCATCATGACGTTTCACATGTTTATCCCTGAACATTGTTAAAAGGTTATGATTATTGTTGGCTTTACATTCAATTTTATGCTAATTTAAAGCCACCAAATACCTCTGCATAGCAACATATATTAAAAAATATTTTTTTTAATTAAAAGGCTTTATCTCAGGAAATCTACTTCACAGTGAGAAAATGATTTAACCTGTATATATACTGCTTTTATTTATTTAGCATAAACAAATGTAACTTATTGAAGAACATAAATGTAACTAATCTCATTTGTAAGAATATAAGCAAACAGCATTCATTTTCATATCTATTTTATTTAAAACCCCTGTTTATCTCTCTGGTCACATTGGAAATTATTTTTATTATATTTAGATAAGATCAGATATATTAATATATATTTTACACACCAGTGTAAAAGTGTGTGTGTGTCACTAATCTTTAATGTTTTTATTCTAATCATTTTATCTGGTTATTTATTCATTTACTCGTTAGCTGATTTGTGTTTCTGATGCCTGACTGTTGACCTCCTGATGATGAATGACAAGTGACATGAGCGCTACCCAGCTGTGGGTAGGTACATAAACTAAAAATAAGTTTCTGGATTTTTTTTTGTGGGGGAATTTTTTTTATTCTAATTGACTTTATTTTTTCCCATCTTTCAAAAAATCTAATTTAATTAAAATCACCTGTATTTCTGGCTGAATACTAAATCGATTCTTCAGACCATATGTTATGGATTTAAATTTGTGCTAAAAAAAACTTTGTGCTAAACAAAAATACAACTGAAAACAGGCAACAAATTAAATTTCCTAAAACACAAACAACAACAGTGTGATGAAGCTTCAACATGGCCTCCAGAGGTGCAGTAAAATATATTTTCTTTAGAGTTACTTTAACCCAAGTCATTTCCCTAGATCTTTTTTTTTTTTTTTTTTTTTAAACTAAAGTTTAACTAATGAGTCAGCTGTCCAGTCCTGGTGCCTGGAGCTCAGAGCAATTTGCATTTACTTTACATAGTCCTTTACTTTACATTGCATTTACTTTAACTTGCACTTTGTCTCTAAATGACATTGTAAAGTACAAAACGATCTTCAGTGTGTGAGTATCAGGTATCAGGCTGATACGGCTTCAGGGTGTCTTCAATGTGTCTCAGAAATTAAACTGGAGGACGCTGTTTAACACACACCTACGGAATCTTTCATAGGTGTTAAACTGATCTGACGAGTGTGAAGGCTGTCGCATAGGATTTATATCAGTTTTAGTTTTTGCATTCATTGGGTCCTCATGCCTTGTTGATGAGGACGGGGTCATCCTGAAAGTGTCCACACCCACCAGGATAGAAATCAGAATCAGGTTTATTTCACCAAGTATGTTTACATCTTTATTTCACAAGAATTTGGTTCTGGAAGTTGGTGTCTGGACGGTGCACAGGGAGCAGTTGGGGGAGTTGGGTGCCCTGCCCAAGGGCACCTCAGTCATGTCTTGCCCTGTGCAGGGATCAAACCCGAGACTCCCTAACCACTGGGCCACAGCTGCAAACAGTGATGAAAACAGTAATGTAAGGATCATTTTAGTATAGGATAAAAGTAATGAGTCAGTCATTTTAGTATGACTAAAATGTGTCCCGTATGTGCTGAGCTGATTTGTCATCTTATTTATATTTTCCTGTCTACATCAATTAGTAAGTGCATTTACATGATAGTGCCAGTCCTGATGGAATCTTGACATGACCTGTATATACTGGGGATAGCCTGAGCTGCTTCTTTTGAAACAGAACTAGTTTTATGTATATAATATGTATTATAAATAGTTCTATAGCATAATCACGTACAGTGCAAGTCAGAAATACTGGCTATGATATTTAACATGTGCTGTGTATTTTAATATCTCCTAGTGTCAGTAGTGCAGATTTGTTTAGCTGGTTTGGGATTATTTAAAAATAAATAAATAATGCAGATAATTATAGTTTTTCCAGTTTTTTGATTAGTCACTCCAAATTATGGTGTGAAATAATTATAATCGTTTTTTTGTTGTTGCTGTTTTTTGTTTTTTTTTGTCCATTGACGAGCAGCAGAACTTTCACCTGATTTTTGTATGTTTGTCTATTGACTCCTTTAACAATGGTTATTGTTACAAAGCAGCTTTACAGAATTTAGAAGTGGATCACAAGTTCATTCATGGTTTATTAGATCTGAAATACGTGATCATGTAGTGTGTAATATTTATTAATATTAGTTGGCGTACCTGACCTAAATCACCTTCACGCTATTGCGCGAGCTAGTCGAGATACTTTTGTAGAGATGGTTTGTTGTATAGTCACCTAGTGGACAATATCATGCCATGTCACACGCTTGCTGTGAAAGTGCTTGACTCACCATCGTCATGGACAACATGGGAGGCAAGCATCCAGACTTCTCCGTCTTGGCACCAAAGTGGTGAACAACTCCCCTGCGTGTCCACACCTGATGTCCTTAAATGCAGACTTAAGACACCTGTTTTTAAGGTCCCTTAACTGAGCACTAATTAAGTTCAGCACTACGTTTGATATTTTGGCTAATATCTATGCACCCATTTACGATGATCAGACAAGTTCTTTGAAACTAATTGGTCTTCAGTCTCATCTTCAGGGGTGGTGTGGGAAGCCCTGAAGGCGGTTCTTAGGGGGTATATTATTCAATGTGCTTCATTTTTAAGAGGGCGAAAGCTCAGTATAAAAATTAAATACATGAAAGTAGAGCAGAAGGGCAGAAGGGAAGAATATCTGATTAGGGGTTGATAGAATTGACTCAATTAAAATAATATTGTAATACTAGTTTGCACCAAAAAGTTGAATTTTATTTATTTAAGGCAAAACAGACTTATTTCATGTCAGGGAATAAAGCAGAAAAGTTACTTACCAGATACACAAAACAGAAGGAAGCAACTGCTACTATTCCAGCATTTAGATCCTTGTCTGGGGATTTAGTACTGGCAAATGTGGAGATTAACAAGAGTTCTAAAGAATTTTATACAGATCTTTATGGGTCAAAAATCCTAATCCACTAGGCCCTTCAGGACTCTTTTTTTTTTCAACTTGACAACCTCTCTAACCTTGTCTACACATTTTAGACCTGCCAAGTCTGTCCAGCACCCTGATGCCATGTGCACTTATGACCGCCCTTGTGTTCAAACATGGTGTTATGGACAAAATGCGATTAGCAAAGAAGTCCAAAAACTGAACACCACTTGGGTTCCGATCAGGGGTGGCCTTTTTTTTTTTTTATCAGCCAAGGATTGGCCCCCATCTCCGGCCACAACCTAAACCACAGAGGTGACCCACATTACTCCTTGTCCTGCTATCGGTCTTTATTGAGGTCTTTATGGATCACTCTTTGTCTGGCCTATTACCTAGGATCAGCACCAGGGGCTATTGCCCCCGGTATAGCTTCTGGGGTCACGCAGCATGCAAACCCCTTCACCAGAGTAAGGTACTGATCCAATATTGGGTTAAAACCGACTTTTTTTAACCAAAAATTGTATTCTTTAAAGTAAAGGGGCAGATTCTTAACTTTTTGCACTTCCCACTTCTCTCCAAACTGGCAATCTTTATGCCTATTGTTTCATTTAGAGTGATTGGCAGTTTTTTATTAGGATGGCCAATGCCAATGCGTTAAGAGCTTAGTGTATCCAAGTCTGTATGAGTTTGTTTTAAAGCACAAATCACTGCTGCCATCAGCAAGGTCAAATATGAGGTACAACTGGATGAAAAAATCGTGTTTGGGGAAATTAAGCGTATTTGGGGAATAGGGTTGTCCACACAAGTTCACAAAAATACTATTAAAATCTCTTAAGTTTTAATAGTAGTTAAGTTCTTTCTCTGCATCTTAGTTAACAAACTAATAAGTCTTATGTCCAGCCTTAGTGGCAAAAATAGAGCTCCTTGAGGCTCAGAGCAATTTACATTTGTTTTACATACTCCTTAGTGTTTCCAGAGATTTAGACACGTACAAACAGAGGTCCGATTAAAGGACATGGACATGTACAGTGTGTTAGTATTGGCTATCGGGCTTAACCGAGACGGTTTTCATATTTTAGCATAGATTTAACATTGAACTAAAGTTCTGAACATTCTTCTGTTGCTCCTTGGTTTGGTTGATGGTGGTGGTGGTGGTGGCGCTGGCTAACACACGCCTTCAGTATCTCTAGGAAGTGTTTAACTGGGTTGAGATCTGATGGCAGTGAAGGCCATAACATATGATTTATATAATTTCTATTTACCTATCAGTGAGGCCATCAGGACAGAAATGTGTCATTATAGGATAAAAGTGATTAGTCAAAAAATTGTTGGATTAAGTTGCAGTCATGCTTCATGCTGAGGGGACGAGAGAAGACGAACCATGCCAGCAAAATAAATATTTGTCCGTTGGCCAGGATGATGATGATGTTGAGAGAAAGTAAAAGAAAAAGTTAAGGTGAACAGTTTCTCCAGCTAGTCAGTCTAAATGGGGTGGCATTAATTCTGGAGTTGAAATTGTCTGTACTTCACACACATTTTAATTTCCTTACAGAAATTAATTTCCTTTAAATGTGCTTTATAGTGTAATGGTTTGGAAAATGTTTTGGTTGCCAAATGTGACTTTGTTAGAGTACAACTAAAATGTGTCGAGGTTGTGCTGCCATGATTTACATTTACATCACAATTTGTGGGTGCATTTCCATGCTAGTCCAGTCCTGATGTAGTCCTGATGTAGTCTTGGTATAACTACTACAGACCAGGGATAGACCGATCAGTAGTCTGGGCTGCTCTCTTTGGAAAGAGAACCATTTTTTTTTATTTATATAATGTATATAATGTTATATAGTTCAGCACAATCACTTGGAGCACAAAGCAGAGAAATATTGGATTACGATACGTCGATTAGTCTGTGGTTTTATCATAGCAAATAGTTTTGCTGGCCTGGATGAGCTTGGTACATGTCTTTACTTCATTGTGAGAGTTATTTTAGATACTTTTGTAGAGATAACTTGTTGTATCATATCATACACACTTGACGTCAGCCACACCCTTGCTGCAATGCCTTCATTGGCTTTCTGTAGAAGCCTCCAAAAGATATAAAACACTGATGAAGGACTACACAGGCAGAAATGTTCTAGCTCCTCCCTACCTTATTGATACCTGCAGCTCTTCAAGTATGGCTCGACTATAGCCCACCATCATCATCAAGGGGAGGCAGGCATCCAGACTTTTCTCTGTCCTGGCACTAAGGTGGTAGAATGAATTCTCTATGAGTATCTGTATACGTGCTGTCTTCAAACAAAGACTTTTCTAAAGATGGCTTGGTGTTTGGTCTCAGTGCACAGTTGTCACTTGTCATCTGCTACTGTCATTCTTTTCTGACTCCACTGTCATGTTTGAACCCTGTGTACACTGTGATCCATCTTCTTACGGTCTCATCTGATCCGACATGGACAGTCTTTAATACACCATTAACTAGATCACAGGCACTAATTTCTCTGGCTACCTGCACTTTTGTTTTTGTTTTTGTCTATTTTTACACATCTGTCTCACCCAAATGAGGATGGGTTCCTTTATGAGTCTGGTTCCTCTCAAGGTTTCTTCCTTTTGACATCTCAGGGAGTTTTTCCTTGC
>JAOVVF010000039.1:1497969-1508569 GCA_028565595.1 Duopalatinus emarginatus | reverse complement strand
CTGCTTTAACGGTAAAACAGTAGGCACTGCTTCGAATTCAGTACGTACTGCTTAAGTATGCGATTTCGGACGCAGCCATGGTTTATAGGTGTGACCATTGTGCAGTGAAACCAAAACCTGCATTTGATTTGGATGTTAGGTGCCTTGTTCAAAGGTACTTCAGTGGAGTCTTCTTGGATTGAACCAGTGACCCTCAGGTCCCCAGAGCTGGTTCTTTAACCACAAGCCCACGGCTGCCCGTAGGCATATCCTGATCCAGGAGATCGTTCTAGTTAAAGCGAACAGAAGGTGATGAGAAATCCTCCATAGTTGAAAAGTTAAAAGCATCCTCACTCTGCTGTGTGTAGTTTGGGCAGGTGGTGTGACTCAGACACTGTACAACCCGCTGTCAGGTTTCAAAAGTGAAGTGTGTTAAAAATAATAACATGGAATAAAATCACCAGGAAAAGCTCTCGAAGTTTAATTGGGACTTTAATTGGTGCAAATTAAAGGTGTACGCAGTTATGGATTAATTGAACACAAATTAAATCTGGGGCAGATTAGAGTTAGATTGTCAAAGGTTATTCTGAGGGCGGGGTCTGCCACCCATTCTTACCAGTAACTCAGCCTGATGATTTCCTGAGGTCTATGTCATGTGTAAGATTTTTACTCTGACAGATTAAAAACCTTAAAACACATTCCAGGGCTGTGTGTTGATCACGTCTTATGAGTCAGTGAGTTAAGTGACACAGAAATGGCCGAGGACAAAGTTCTACACCAGGGCGGGGCGGCTACAAATACGGTATTGGTGAACATGAAACATTGTTAATGGGCAGGAAAAAGCTCGCTTGTAACCGTGCACCTGCTGTCCATCTTGCCTGAGTGATGATGCAGACAGAAGGTAGTAAAATTCTTCGATCCTGGGTCTGTCATTAGAGAATCTTGTTATAGAATAGTATAGTATAGTATTGAGGACCTGCCCATTAATATTGATAAAAGGCGACTGAAATTACAGTCTCAGGTCTCCGTCGCTGCGATGTCCGTTCTGTTCGGTCGTAGTCACAGATTTCATAAAGCTGAACGAACATCAAACATCCAATTTTTATTATAAAAACGTCCATGTTGTGGTGCTTCGCTGCACTGATTTTTCAGTCTGCTGGTGATCAGGATAAAGACAAACGCCGTCCTTTAGCGTGTTAGAAGATCTAAAAAAGAGTCAGGCTTTGTATTTCTTTTTGTAGCATTGTATTCAGTCACCAGTCGTGTTTTAGGGATGTGGAAGGAAACTGGAGAACCCAGATGAAACCCAACAAAGAGAACATGCAGAACTCCACTGCATGTGTGGGAATTATAATTATAATAATATAATAATCATAATAATAGTAATAGTGGCAATTTTTTTCTGAGTAAAATTCAGAAGTCTTGAGTCATTTAAGACTCATGTGATTTAGTTATTAAGACGATGTTGACTGCCTACAATTATCCTCAGATCCACCCACAGAGAAACTGCAGCATCCTCCTACGAGTCGAAACCTTGCAGAAACATGCACTCTCACAAACCACGCCTTGATCTTTGCAGCCCCGCCCCTTTTTTGATGCACAGCGAAGCTCCTCCCAATATTTTTCCATTTTCCGAAGCCCGTTTCAGACGTCCCTCAAAGCTTTGCGGCAATAATGTGTGTGTTTAATATTAAATAGGGGTGCGAATCTCTCAGTGATCCGATTGTGATTTTTTTCGATTCAGGAACGATTTTTCTATTCAATTGGTCTATAAATTTTGTTTAAATTATGTGGTTGACAAGATGAAAGAACAACGTAAACAAATAGAACATTTATTTAAAACAATAAAATTTTTTGGTTTCTTATTGTAACAAACCTTTTTGCATCATTTATATATATATATATATATATATATATATATATATATATACCAAAAACAGGATTATGATAAAATTATGTAACTTAAATGACCAGTATTAGGTTCGTTTAGCTTCCTGGCTTTTTCTTAAATACAGTTCGCTGGTCTGCTGCTTTTAGCCACGTTTCAACTTCTTTTAGCTCAGAGTGATGTCGCACCAAATAGGCCCGCACATTGTGTTGCATTTTCAAAGTACCTCAATTTCATTTCACACTCCTTGCAAACAATTGTGCTCATGTCAAGCTCTCTCTCTTCCTCGGGACATTGTAGAATCCAAATTGTGTTGGCTTTTAGTGATGACCAGGCGGGTTGAGTCACGCTCTCCTCCTGCTCGATACTAGTGGGCTCCATTCAGACAAGAGGAGCCGGCTAACTAGCTTACTGATTTTTGGCATTTTGAATTGATTCAGAATCGCCAGGACTAGGAATCGTAATCCTTTAAAGAATCGATTTTTTTTCTCAGCACCCCTATAATTAACCTACCACACCTTTGCTCTGTCTGTATAGCCGAACCACATGCCCACTTAATGACTCTGAACCTGGCTGACTGTACTCACAATACCAGTTAACATGGAGAGCTGCAGGACTACACGCATTGGACTGCGATATCCTGTCGACAGGCATTAAACCTTTAATTATCTGCTGTATTAAAGACCCAAGGTAGAATGAGTGGAGAAGCCAGGATACATATAAACTGTATGAAATGTGGCTCAACATAAACAATCATCCAAAAATACAACCGGAGTAGAGAATAGACCAGGTGGCCTACAAGAGATTCCACACTGACCACGCCCGCTTTACATGTTCACACCTGATAATGGGTGAAGAGCCTCCGCTCTGTGAGACCTGCAGAACACCCATTACAATACAAACAAATATACTGACCAGAATGTCGTAAATACTCAGTTTATCGCCAAAAACCATCGAGGACAATGTGAGACATTTTAAACATAATGTAATAGAATGCTAAAGTTTCTCCTTAATCTGAAATTTAAAACACAACTAAATTTAGAACCAACGTAATGAATCGACCCCCAGGAAACTTTACCAGATGTAAAACTAGAAATAAAAGTTATTTGACTTATCCTGCCGTGAATGTTTTTTTTAAATATATTTATGTTTAATAAATAAGTAAAATATCCATGTGGTTCTCACAAGCCAGACCTTTTCCATTTACAGTGTTTCGATCACCTGATACTTTCAGTGGACCGTTTCAACCAACCATCTGCTTCTACTGTTAAAAACAGTATGTCTAGATTTTTTTTTTCATAATCCAGTCTTTGCTCTGAGTGCTGAAGTGCTCAAGCTGTGCTAAGCAGGCGACTCGTTTCCTGGCATCCATCAGGAAGTTCATCAGAAAGACCCCAACATTAGGATTATTTCCCGATGTTCGCTAATCCCACATCACATACGCAGAGCTCAAGGCCGCCACCGTCCTCGGCTTTCGTGATCGTCTTTGTTATTCGAAAGTCCGGACTATTTTTAGACACAATGCACAATAACCACAAGCAGAGTCGCATGCAAATGTACCCTGAGGCACTGCTGACACTGGGGTGAACCTGTAGAGGGGGTAATAGAGCAGCACAGGTTCTTATTTACAGGAGTCTTATGACTCCTCGAGGCATGGATTCCTCATGACCTCTGAAGATGTACTGTGGTATCTGGGACTTGGACGTTAGCAGCTTTCTATAGATCTTCTAGAGGATCGGACCAGAGGGTTTATCCTTCACCCCACCACCCCACACCCCTCCAACCACTCCCATGACCTCGTTCCTGGATCACCGTGGATCTTTTGGTAGGTGTTCATCACTGTATCACTGTAAGACGTGCTGTTTTGAAGATTCTCTGAGCCAGCCGTTTAAAAGTCACTCAAATCAGATTATATTGTTACATTGGCACATGTCAAGTGAACAGTCAGTTCTTCAAGCTGTAAAAATGGGCAAGTGTAAGAATCTGAGTGACTTTGACAATTGCCACGTCTAGACGACTGAGTCAGAGCATCTCCAAAGCAGCAGGTCTTTGTGGGCTGTGTCCTAGTATACAGTGGTTAATACCTAGCAAAAGTGTTCTGAGGAAGGACGACCAGTGAACCAGTGACAGGTCATGGACACCCAAGACTCTCTGGTGTATGTGGGGGGTAAAGGTGTAGCCCATCTGGTCCGATCCCAGAGAAGATGCACAGGAGGAACTTTTGCTGATGTTGTGTGACCTCAACAGGTCAGAGACGTGTTTTTTTTTGCAGGTGGTGTTAATGTTACAGCTGATTAATTTTAAAAAAATATATCGGTATAATGGTATATTTTGTATGTGTTGTGTGTCATAATTTCTGTATCATAAACATTGGAAGCGTCAAACACAAACTATTGTTATTGTAGAAATGTGTAGAAGTATCAAAATGTGATGTTTTTGTCGTCTCATCCACCCAAAGTTCTACCAGAATGTTAACATGAAACCTGGCGCGTTTCATCAGGATGGAGAAAAAAAAGCAGCTAGCTAACCCAAGCTACATGACTGCATGACGGAGAGGACCCGCCTCACTGCTCCTTGGCGTAGACGTGTTGTATGTAGTGTAGTTCTAGTGGGCAGTTCAGTTCATCACCAATGGAAGTGAATTTTCCTAATGAAGCCCAGACTTGCTCACACTGATGCTGTCAGTTTTCAAACTGGTCTTCCGAGGCATCCCAGTGACATTTCTCCTGTGAGTAATGGCATGGTTATGACTTTCTGACTCATACTTGTGTCATGACAATCCAGGAAGTGTTCGGCGTGATTGTAAAACGAACCGTCGATTCATGTTGGTTCCGTAACGCGACTGCCGAGCTCTCGAGCGCCAGGTTTTAATCCCACAGAAACTCTGACGTAAACACGGCACAGATTTCTCAACTCGCGCTGTATTATATACAGTCATACGCTGTACCTGGATGATTCAAGGGCTAATATTGTGTCACATGACTAACGGATGGCGTATAGTCGTAAATGGAGCAAGGATTTACGAGACATGGTGATGAAACAGCGTGGGGATAAAATTAATCACAACCTGATACGATGGTTTGAGTTGGAAAAGCTGGAGGAGGGTCGAGTGTGAATTTTAAGGTTTCAGTACAAATCAGCTGGTGTAGTTGGAGTTATATTTTTAAAAGCATCAACATCGTGTCACATCGCCCACTTGCTCCTTGTGTACTGGAGATTCACCTCCTCATAAATCCAACGGTTCTCCCTCAGGCCTCGGTCTCGGCTCTTTCCACTCCACTGCCTTCTTTTTCTTTTTTTTTTTCTTTTTTTTCTGTGGGTACAAAGTGAAACGGAGGAATAAAGCTCGGCCTTGCCTTTATTAAGCAAATCAAACATTAGCCAACATGTTTGAATTGTTTATGAGGGCTTTAATCCGCTGCCAAGTGAACTCACGCTTCATACAACAGACCTACTTGCACTATATCAAGAGCAACAATACGAGAATAACAACCTCCCAGAGTCTCTCATGTACTTGAGCTTGAAGACGGAGTTAAAGATGAAGAGCGGCTTCATGATCTCAACGGACGCCTTTTTGCTGAAGCACTGCTGAAAGAAATATTTAAATGTGACGTTTTTGTGGCTGTATGTAAAACTGTGTCGTCCTATCGGTCAGGATGACACCAGGCCGCTTTGATTACTGCGTCTGTAAGGCTAGAGACGGGATGCGTCCGAAACTGCGTACTTCCGTACTGAGTAGTATGCGAAAGTGTGTCTGAATACGTGGTGTTCGTCAAACAGTGGGTAGAAAAGACTCCAGATGACTAACTGATGTATTTTGAAGTGCACAAACTGTTTACAACTAGAAAATAAAAATATTATGATTTTGTACAACCTCGAGTAAGGTTACGAGGAGCTATGTGGAGAAACGCATTTTGTCAGATTTGAAAGTTTTCAGTATAACTTGCGAAACGTGACATTAGCAACATGGTGGACGTAGTACGTTCCGAGGTTGCGTTCATACTACACGCTCGCGTACGGAAAGAGCCTATTGTTGTTGTGTGTTTTTTTTGTGTTTTTGTGTGGTTTTTTTGCCGAGTTTTCGTACACCAGGTTTTATTCCCCCAGAAACTCTGACATGCACATGGCACAGATTTCTTAACTCAGGCTGTATTATATACAATCATACATTGTACCTGGATGATTCACGGGCTAATATTGTGTCACATGACTAACAGATGGCGCATAGTAAATAAAAATATTATGTTGTTCTTTAACATACATACAATCTCGGAGACAAAGCAAAACAAAAACATTTTTTTTTTAAAAAGTAAATACATTAAAATAAATCACAAATACGCAATGAGGCACAAAATAATGTCACAGTTAGAAGTTAAAAATCCAAAATGTTGCAAACTGATATTGGCTGCCCATGTGTCCTGTGTTTGTCTGGTTGAAGGCACTCGGCAACATCAGAATGGTGGATGTACGTCGACTTTTCTGACTCTACTGCATACTACAGATGGTAGGCAGTAGGCAATATGTAGTATATACTACTGTAGTATGCAGTATAGTAGTATGCCATTTCGAACGCAGCCGCTGTGTGACCAATTCAGCAATTGAATCGGACCTCCAGTAATACATCTAAGTCTAAGGCTGCGTCCGAAATGACATACTCCCATACTAGTTAGTATGTGAATCTAGTATGCGACACGATGTAGTGTCCCCGAATACCTAGTATGTATCAGGTAGTATGAGAAAGGTTCCCGGATGTCCTACTAGGTCAGGAGAGATTTTCTATTATGCTCCCCCAGCACACTATCCGAGCCTGACATATCCCATAATGCACTGCGAGTGAACTGAGAGCCTGTTTTATTTATAAGCATGATAGAGAGAGTTTATGATCATCTGTGTAGGCTGACCTGAGGTGAGATTTTTAATTACAAAAGAAACTTAAAGTTAATTAAAACTGAAACTATAAATAATTGTGTGGGATCTTACGTGGTGTGACGTCTTGGGTCAAAGGTTGTTGGTAAGATGGCAGATCAAGTCCGTCGGAGGAGGTGTGCATACTTTATGCTCGCATACTAGAACTGTAAACTAGATTAGCGGTTAAATAGTATATACTTGCTCCAAGCTAGTAGGTTGTGTTCAAGTATGCTATTTCGGACGCAGCCTAAGACTGCTGTATGTAAATGAGCTCTGTCCTGATTGGACGGTTGTTGAAACAAATGAAATGAGTCACCGGGAGTCGAATCTCGAATCCCTCTTGATCTGTACAACCCGTCGTTATATTGTGTAACAAAAAAAATTTCGGGGGAAATATAAAACTTGGATGAAGTCTGAGACTGTTGGCGCTTCGGGAGATTTCTAGTACACTTAGCTCACTTTGCTAGTCTGGAGGATGGAGAAAACGTCTGGTCAACTTACTGTGTGGTTTCATTTGTGCTGAAAGCTCACTGGCTGTAGAACATGTTCTACATATTTATATTAGAGAGCAACAGTCCACTGTAGAAATTTGACATGTTGTAAGCAGGAGAAATGGGCAAGCAATAAGGATCAGGCTGACTTTGACAAGGGCCACATTGTGATGTCTGGATCAAAAGTACCTACCAAAAGTGGTCCAAGGAAGCAGAACCAGTGACAGGGTCATGAACACCTGAGGAACACTGATGTGTATAGGGTGAAAGCTGATCCACAGAAGGATCTGTTGCTAACATCTTGGTGTCAGATACCTCAGAACACCTTCAGAGGTCTTGTGGAGGCCGCTCCTCAACAGGTCAGAGCCGTTTCGTCAGGTGGTGTTAACCTTATGGCTAATCGTTGAAAAGGCCACGCCCACAAAGAGCTTTGCAGCGTTGCTAAACCTACTTGGCTACTACTTAGATATAGAATTATTTAGCTAGTCATAATTTAGCTGTGTTTCTTCAGATCAGCTCTGAAAACTTAGCTGGTCATTCAGGTTGTTAAACCATTACGGAATGACCTGTAGATATTTAAGACGCAACCTTTGACCTGCCCGTAACTGTGTCATATGTGGCCTAAGTAAACAAATGAGCCTTTATTGCTCAAGGGAAACAATTAAAGCTCGTTTTCTGGGAAGTCGCCAAAACCGATTAGCCTGAGAGCGTTTAGGACGAGCTCTCCGAGACACGCTGTCTGTCTCTCTGTGACTGGCGTTGCGTAACGTAACACGTGTGAAGGTATTTGGAGACAAAAGAAGACTCGAGCGTATCCGCAAGAGTGAATCAGAGCGCCGGAGGAAGTCAACAGGAAGTCTGGTAGTGTGAGAGACAATCCTTATATACAGAGTACCCGACGACGTGCAGTCAGTAAACAGGGTTTACATGCGCATCACGTGACTAATCACGTACGTGCTGTTTGGGCCGTCGTTTTACGCCACGTGGTAATCGTTTAATATGATTATAGTAAATGTGGTGTTACATCACATATGTTCAAGTGGAAAAGATTTGTCCAACATGTGAATCTGGAACGACTGACAGTCCGGCAGGTCTCGTGAACTCTCTGGTGTTAGCCTACACCTTGGAAGCCCCGCCCCATTTACTGTCCTCTGGCTTTAATAAGCGTCGCATCGCCTGTCGGTTTTCCTGCTGATGTCATTGAGGCAGTGTCTGTATGGGTCCCGTCAAACTTCAGTCCATGACCATCCTGAAATCAGGAAGTGGACCAACCATGGTGTGTTTTGGGTTGCACATGACATTTTTCTGTTACTGTGAGCTGCTGAAATGAGGCACCACCTGAGCGTTCTGGAGATTTGGACTAAACTGTGGATCTATGAAGTGCAGCTTATCCTGTCCTTATCTAGTAATGCTGTAGTTTTTTTCCATTATGTACATTTGAGAGAAGAAAAGCGGCCACTGCTTTGTTGTTGTTGTTTGTTGCTGATATTCAGGGTTGGCAGGTCTGACGTCTTCATACCTTAAGCGCTTGGCTAATCGAAGAGGCGTTCAGTGATTTCTCTGTTCGTCTGTGTCTTTCAGGGCTATGTCCTCAGCAGCCACCTCGCCACCGTCAGTGGACAAAGTGGACGGGTTCTCCCGAAAATCGGTCAGGAAGGCCAAGCAGAAGCGCTCGCAGAGTTCCTCACAGTTCCGCTCTCAGGGCAAACCCATCGAGCTTACTCCCCTCCCTCTGCTTAAAGGTAACACACACACACACACACACATTATTGTTTTTATCTCTGTATCACTCTGAATATGTGGACAGGACAGGACGGGAAGGGGCGGTCCTTTGTGCCGGCTGTGTAACACCCTCATTTCCTCACTTCCTTATTTATAATCAGCTCCAAACAGTGTTTTATTGTTTACATTGTTTTTCCATTTGCACACGAATAAGAGCAGGAACTGGCCTTGATTCAGTCCAACAGGAAAAGAGATTCGATTGAAGCTTTATCGTGATCACATCTCGTCCTCCGTCCACACCTCCAAAAATACACCATGTTTTCAAAAAGTTCTTTACTTGTTTTTGCACTTCTAATATGTTCAAACTGACTCTTCAGTCCTCTGTCCTGAAGATAAAAAAAAAAAAACAGACCCAGTTTTACCTCTGACACTGGAGACTCCTTCCATAAATGTCACACAAACATCTCCTTACGGAAAACTTTACCGTATCAACTGTTACCCGTGCTGTTAACGTCGTGTTGGAACTTCACGCTGCCATGAGCGTGCTGGCCAGTGTTCAACCTCGCACACAAAGTAACACCTCACAACGTGTTCAAGTGTTCACAAGCCATCCCCTGAGGTAATAACAAACTGTTGTGATCATGACGACATAAGGCGAACATATGAAGAGTTGTTGCTATAGAAACGGTAACATACAGTAGCTACTGGTGTTTTTGCTGGAATGTAATTCTTTACTTCTCTTTTATGTTGGTATTAAACAGTAAATAATTGCATCAGTTTAGGGTCAAAGTCGGATATCATGATGCGTAATAAGATCTTTTACCAGAATTGTCGCCGTGTCCACGCGTCGTTTCCCAGAATCACAGGACTCGTTTTACTGGTTTCTGGTCACACATTTCATCTACATAAATACGGTGCGGGAAACCGCGACCTGTAACTTGTCCTGCTGGCTCTTAAATTAAATGATTAAATTATTATAGCTCTTAAATTGTTCCAGGCTGCGACTTCACCTAACAATTCTCGTGCAGCTGGAGGTTTTCTCCTCTCTCTCCGTCTCCCTCTCTCAATCAGGCCCTGTGGCTTTGAAGGGCATCAGGAGCTCTATTAAGCATCTCGCTGCTTCAGCCTGACTTTGTAACGAAAGGTCGGCGCTCTGCGTGTGAGCTGGAGAAGCGCCGAGGCGTTATTCGTTCACATCGGTGTCCGGGTGCTTTATTATTTAAACGCTGCACCAGTGGGGTTGTGTTAGTGCTCTACATGTGGCTGATCTTTTAATAGATGAGGGGAGTCTGAGTGTGAGAGTGTGTGTGAGAGTGTGTTTGTGTGTGTGAGAGTGTGTTTGTGTGTGTGAGAGTGTGTTTGTGTGTGAGAGAGTGTGTTTGTGTGTGTGTGAGAGTGTGTTTGTGTGTGTGTGTGTGTGTGTGTGTGTGTGTGTGTGTGTGTGAGAGAGAGAGTGTGTGTATGTGTGTGTGTGTGAGAGAGTGTGTGTGTGTGTGTGTGTGAGAGAGTGTGTGTGTGTGTGTGTGTGTGAGAGAGTGTGTGTGTGTGTGTGTGTGTGTGTGTGTGTGTGTGTGTGAGAGAGTGTGTGTGTGTGTGTGTGTGTGTGTGTGTG
>JAOVVF010000039.1:1466847-1480060 GCA_028565595.1 Duopalatinus emarginatus | reverse complement strand
CCTTATTGGTGTAGCACAGACTGGCTGCCCAGACCGGGAATCAAACCCAGGTCTCTCACATGGGAGCCCAGTGATGTACGTCTTTGTTTTGGTCATGGCCGTCTGCAGATCTCTAAACCACAGCCTGTCTGACTGGTGCTTTGGAATGTTTTATAAAGCTCTTACACTGGTATCCAGGTCTGCCTCCAACCATTTTCTCTAGCAAAAAGTTACCCTTGTACATTATTTTTCTGTAGCCGCATGACATAGTGTGTTTTCTTTGCTTACTCAAAGAACTTGAATATGTTTTGACCATTCAGTCTTCTAGCTGGAGTCCAAAACTAAAGAACCAAATGCTGGACATATGGAGTAATTGGGATAATATATAAAATTAGATTTTTCACCAGGCAAGAATTAGCTGAACATAGATTAATTTGCAAGCCAAAGTTATTTTTTATCCCAATCTCCCATTTTATCATCTGCTCATTGTCAGTCTCCTGCCTGAAGGCTGTAATATATATACACATATACAGGAAGTTGCGTAGGCATGTGGATATTAAAAGCTCTCCAGACTGAATAAGTGTCTTTACCTCTCCTTCTGTTGCTTTACCAACTCCAGCACAAAGCCACAATTATTATACACATGATGCATTAATCCTGAATGCACCATTCACCTCCCACTGAATTACATCATCAACTTCTGAAATATACTGAAATCAGTGGGTTTAAACTGAGATACTGCAGGTCGGAACAACATGTATCCAATCCACTGAGAACTAATCCGCTAAGATTGATTGGAAAAGCTACAGACTCAACCTTCGAATAGCCCAGACTCAATAACCCTCATCCCTAAAAATGACCCTGTGACCCTGCAGTGCTTGTTAAGACACTGTGCTCAAGGTCTTATGAGGTCTGTCGAAACTAAAGTGAAAGTGAAGTGATAGTGAACTATTTGCCTAATGTGCTTGCACACAGAGGAATGTAACCCATCCGTGTAGTGAAACATACACACATACCAGTGAACACTAGGTGGGAGTATACACACTTGCACGGAGCGGGGGGCAGCCCCAAACCACGGCGCCTGGGGAGCAGTTGGAGAAATTAGATGCCTTGCTCAAGGGCACTTCAGAGTCGTGTCTTGCCCTGGGCGGGAGTCAAACCCACAACCTTCTGGTCACAAGACACGGCTGCCCCACTAGGCCACAGCTGCCCCACTAGCCGACTAACAAAGAACACGACCAAAGTAGTTGAATTTTTACTCATTCTTTACTCTGACTCCTTCTCTACTTTTCCGTACTTCTCCCTCGTCCTTCTGTGCACCTCTGAACATTTTAAATGTTTAAACACACTCAGTGCACTCACAGTTGCATCGCTGCACACGCGGCGAATCCACTCTGACATATTGGATTGCTTCAGACTCCGTTAGAAGTGAATGCACATGTACAGTAGGCGTGCTTTCTATTTTGGTCTTTGTTTGGTCCTGATTTGTCTCAATGCCTCTAGACACGCATCTCTGTCCTTCTTTTTATAGCAGAGAAGGTGTAGGAACAGGGGCAGTCACGGTGTAGTTCACTCTTTATTATTCCTTTAAAGTCTTCCAGGGTGTTTAACTAGCTCTCAGACTCCTACACAGAGTATCACAAAAGTCCCCAGTAAAGCCCTGGAGGTTTGTTTTATTTATTTCATTTGTTTATCAGGTATCGGAGGGGACGACGAAGAGATCCATACTCTGGATGTTTGATGTTGGAACGTTAAACAGACATGTAGACAGGGGGTGGACTTATCCGGACGTCTGGCTTCCTCAAGGAAACCGGTTTGGTTTTGACAGGTCAGATATACAGTACACATCTGTCCACCGTCTCTTCCCTCGCCTCATTAGCTTCCCGGCAGGACAGTTTGTGGTGATAACTTGCCTCCGGCTACAGAAAACAGAAAAGGAATGATGAAGAAAGAAAGTTAAGATGTTAAAAATGTGTGCACATCCTTGGACATTGTCTTCTTCTGCAGTAAGCGTGTTATTCCGCTTCCTTTTCAGCAGCCAGGGTTTGAGATGATCAGTCGGACTTGCCTTGGAAACAGGTGACGTTGGTGTTTGATTTGGGAGCTGTCCAGGGTGCTGGGTTTTGTAATGCTTCGTTTGTTCCCTGATATTACACTACTTTATTTAGAGACTGGGAACAAAGTAAATATTGAGTTATATCCCCAGGCCTGGGTATTAAACAGTATATGGACTGTATATATACACCGATCATCCAAAACATTAGCACAGCCTAAACAGCTGCCAAAGCAGCTTTGCCTCATCAAGTCATGAACTCTACAAGACCTCTGAAGGAGTTCTGTGGTATCTGGCACCATCTGGCACCATTAGTAACAGTGTGGTATCATGACACAATTAGCAACAGATCCTGCTATTGATCTTCTGTGGGATCGGACCAGATTACCCCCTCCACACACACACACACACACACACACACACACACACACACACACACACACACACACACACACACACCCACCCCAGCTCAAACTAAGAACATCAGGAAGCCTAGCCTTGGGCAGCCACACTAGTGCCAGTTCCCTGGTTGTCCCTTCTTGGACCACTTTTGGTATGTATTGATCGCTCCATACTGGAAATCTCCTGCAAGACCTGCTGCTTCGGAGATGCTGTAAACCAATTTGTCAAGACGTCACAATGACCATTTTTACTTCTGCTTCCAACACAGCAATTCCTAAAAACTGACTGTTTACTTGCAGCCTAATAAATCCAACCCCTTTGACAGATGTTTTTGTAATAAGATAATCAATGTTAGTCACTTAACCTGTCCGTGGTTTGGTGGTTTTAATGTTACGGCTTGTCTGTGTATATACCACTCCAATCAGGACAGACATGTTTCAGTCCAATACACTTTCCCCTGATGTGGGTGGGGTTGCGCACTCACTTTATATATTTCAGGTGCACGCACACTCACACGTGCAGGTCTTCCGTCATGTTGATGGGTAGTGGGCAGGTACGAAACCCTCGTTTGGAGATCCTCCCGAGCCGAGCGTTGTGTTTGTGTGGATCTTGACTCCGAGCCTAAAGATAGTAATGGTGGGCAGAGTTAGCGTGCAATTAACGTTGGCATGAAGACAAAAAAGAGCAGAGGAGTATTGGCTCCTAATGCCGCAGAAACAATGCCTCATCGCTTCCTTACACAACACTGCTGGAATGGAGGGGACCGCTATCCGCGTTCGACCCACAGAGACGCTAATACACTGCTATTAACGCCAAACAAGGTTGAGTTCAGCTGAACATAGAATCTGTTCAGAGTTTTGATTACGGAGGCTAAAGTGGTGTCTATGTTTTTTTACACTTAGGTGTAATGTGAAGTGGCTCGTTGACCATTGTAGTTGCACATCGGAATTTGACCTCCCTTTGGCGAGGGAATCGAACCAGGGACCTTCCGATAACAAGGCTGGTTCCTTAATCACAAGCCTAAAGCTGCTCCTATACAGCTACTGAAGGACAACACTGTATTAAACCCTTTTTAGAGTGTAATACAGTATGTGTGTGTGGCCTGTCTGGATTTTATGACTGATATGTTTGTATCTGAAGCTTTGCGACATCATACCTCATTTTCAGCCTGATCCTCTGCTTCTTTGTGATGCTGTGGATGATCCCACATGGAATCTCTAAAGATGTACTTCCATAACGTAGGCCTAGTGGTTAGGGAACAGGACTTATGACCGGAAGGTCACGGGTTCGAGCCCTTGAGCAAGGCACCTAACTCCCCCAGCTGCTCCCCAGGCACTGTAGTTTGGGGCTGCTCCCTGCTCCGGGCAAGTGTGTACACTGCCCCCTAGTGTTCACTGGTGTGTGTGTGTGTTTTACTGTATGGATAGTTTGAATGCGGAAGTCACATTTTAAACACAGTAGGCAAATAGTTCACTTTCACTTTCACCTAAAAGCACTTGGGCCGAATTCAGTCTTGCTTCAGTGGATGATCCACCCGAGGTTAAACGCTGCAAGTCGAGACAAGCCGTGCCAACAATGCTGGTTTTGTAAGATGTGACGGAAATCTGACATGTTTTTTACCAAAATGTCAAGACACCTATACAGACATTATCACAGACTGGACTGAATATTGAAGATCTCCTGTTTTTATACATACATACACATATGACTAGTTATAATTTTAAGTTTAATTAAATTTTGTGTTTGTGTGATTTATGTAAATTCTGATTTATTTAACGTATTCCCCAGGCCACCCAAAGAGGACGGGTCCCTGCGGAGTCTTGGTCCTCTCAAGGTTTCTTTCTGTAATTTTAAAGGAGTTTTTTCCTTGCCACCGTTTTGCTCAGCAGGGGTTTTTGGTCTGTTACTCTCGGATTCTGTAATGCTGCTTTGACACAATCTCCACTGTAAAACGCTGCAACACACTGTTGAACACAGAAAACCTACACCTCAGAATACAACAGAATTGTGGAGCGTTCTGCAGAAAGTCTGGCAAAAAAAAAACAACTAACCATAAATTTGGTGTCTCTGGATGTGTGTGGTGGTGCATTGTTCTGTTAAGAGGCCAAAGCCATCAGAATGAATGCAGGACATGAAGAGGTTTAGACCTATGAGGTGTCCCATGGAATGGCAGCTGAACAAACTCCATACCATTATAAAAACACCAGCAGCACATTGTGTGTTTTGTAAAGGCGTGTCTGCGGTTTTTCCGGCACTTCAGTCAATACTGCAGTGATTATAACCCCTCTCCCCAGTAGGGCTGCAGGACCCGATTCTGGGCTCTAGGTGTTTTCTGTATTGACTTTGAATTTGTTTAGGGTTTTTTGATTTTATTGTTCTCGGACTTGTCTTGTTCTTGGATGTCGGTCTCACTAATGTTTATAAAATTAATGTTTATGGGATTCTTTTCACAATCACACATTTTAACAAGACTCAACAACAGTTTGCACGAATGCACAAATAAATACACCAGCTGCAGTAAGGAATCGGCTCGCTTTCATCTCTTTTTTTATTCAGACCTGATCATGACCTGGTCTAAGAATCGGTCATGACTCGATCTTCTCTGACTTGACAGCAGTCTAGCTGATTACATCCTGACTATTCGGTGTCAGCCAGAAGAGGATGAGGTTGCTTCGGAGGATTTTGAGCTTTGCGTTGCCACTGTTACCTTTAGCTTGTTTATTTCCAGATTTCTATAAAGCTGCATTGTGGTAGTGTCTATTGTTAAAAGCACTTAAAATTAAACTGAACTGAACATTCCTCCACTACACACAGTGTATAATTAACCAGGAGAAATTCATGTAAATTATTATTATTATTTTTTTTTTGGCCAGAAACTTTCACACTATGGTGAAGTGTTATTGACTGGAAGTCTGGAAGTCTGTGTTTTTTGGGGCCTTTTGATCCATTAATTCTTCACTTCTGTGTGTTTGGTTTGAGGTCTGCTTCAGAGACGAACATGCCGACTGTTTTTCTCTTCATTTTGTCCCTGTGTTGTAAAGTTATTGTATTACACAGTGTCGATGTCACAGCCAAACAGCTGCTTCTGCTTCCTGCCCTCTCTCTCTTTCACTCTCTCTCTCTTTCTCTCTCTCTTTCGCTCTCTCTCTCTCTCTCTATCTGAGACTCCGAGGCCACTGACTTATCGACTCATCTATTTTTAGACACATTATGCGTTTGATGTCTGAAGGCTTTTGATATCTAAATCTGCTCGGCGGTCAGAGAGAGGCGGGCTCGCTGGCCAATTAGCACTGCAGTCAATGCAGAGAAATGGAGGCGTGCTGTGATATGCATGTGTGTGTGTGTGTGTGTGTGTGTGTGTGTGTGTGTATCTGGTAAAGAGAGAGAGAGTGTATATTATGACTGTTAAATGTCTATGAAGGTACAGTAAGGTCATTAAACCCTCATCCCAATAACATTTAGAGGATCAATGAATTATTCAGAACAATACACAGATGAATCAGGGGCTATTATCAGTCGGTTTATAGTTTATCAGTCTGTGACATGATTCAAAACCTCTCAAAGAACACTTTCCACCATCTCAGTTTCTAAAACTCTACATTAGTAACCAAATGACAACATTTCTAATCTAATATTCTAATCTTATATTACATTACAGACACTAGACCCAACATATGATTGTGCAGTAAAAGAAAGTCAGTGTATTCACAGAAGTACCAGAAAAACTAGTACACCATGAACAAGTGTGCGGAAATATTCCGTAGGCAACGAACAGCGTGCTTCCTGCAGGACGCTTCACAATTCTGGGCCAAACCCATCAGTATGAATGCAGGACATGAACAGGTGTAACTGCCATGATAGGAGTCTCACACACACACACACACACACACACACACACACACAGTGTTCACCTGTCTGAGATGTCTGTAGATGTACCAGGGGTCCCATGAAATGCCAGCTGAACAAACCTCAAACCTCATACCTTTATGGAGTCTACACCAATTTGTTTTTCAGGCTGTGCCACTTTTTTTGAGTACTTCAGTGTACATTCAGGTGCTGAGAAATTCAGTGACTGAGGGAAAAAGTAAAGAGAAATTCTGGAAAAGTTGTCAAAAGCTTAAAACAAATATTATAGAGGAACAATTAATTAATTAATTAATTAATATACATTTTATTTTATCAGTTGTTACCTAACTAAACTTTTCTCTTTAGTACCTAAAAGTGTGGATGCAGTGAACTTTTAGAGATACTTAAAGGTACTTAAAATTATATTTTACGTGAAGCTCTAATGGTACACTTAAGCTAAAAAAGTTTTTGGTGGCACCAGGACAAGGTTCAGTTTAGTACCATACCAAATAACTTACCAAAGGCATGTTATTAAACCACTACTGACTTTTTTCTTTCACGATGTTTCTCAGCGAAAATGCCAGGTCATGCAAATTAACTAGTAGAATGTGGATATAAAACACAATAAAGACAATAATGTGAGTGAGTTACTCTTTTTATCTCCGCATTTAACTCGTCCATGCAGTGAAACACACACACACACTAATGAACACACACTAGGAGGCAGTGAGCACATGTGCCCAATGCGGTGGGCAGCCCCTATTCGCAGCACCCAGGGAGCAGTGTGGGGGCTAGATGCCCTGCTCAAGGGCACTTGTCTCGTGTTTTGTTGGTTGCAGGACTCGAACTGGGGAACTTTTGATCCCAAAGCTGATTCCTTAACCACAAGTCTATGGCTGTCCCCAATACCAACAAAACAAATACAGAAAACACACAAATTTAATGGTTATTATAGTTCGACCGGTCGACCAGATTTGCACACAGATCCCAGTGTCATATAACCAGCAGAGGAAAACATGATTATAGGAAAACAGCTGGTGTGTCAAACAGAACACACACACACACACACACACACACACACACAAGGTACACAGTAAAAAAAAAAAAAGAATACATAAAATATATCAGTAAGTATTAGATGACATTTTACACTAATATAAAAAGCCAAACCCTGACCACACTGCCTGCATTAAACAATTCCTCTTGTTTTTTTATTATTATTATTATTATTATTATTATTTTATATTTAATTTTTAATTTTACTTTATTTTTTCTTTAATATTAAAGAATGTAATGCAAGAAATCAACATGGTGTAATATAAGAAAAACAAATATATATTGATGAGAAGAATACAGTTAGAGTTATATAATATAAGACAAATACAGGGGAGAAAAAATATAAAGAATTTAAATAATAAACAAACAAACAAACAAAGAGACATTCAAAATACCGGTGTAAATATGAAAAGTTTTAATAGATTTCTTGTTATTTATCAGTCGGATAGTTTCTCATTAGTGATGTGAATCTATTAAGAACAAATTCCTCTTGTTTTATCACTGTCTAGCCCGTCCTTACGTCACGCGCGCCGCTTTCCGCACGTGCTGCGCATTTATCTCGGTCCGCGCCGCTCGAGCGTCACCTCGTTTCATCCCGCGTGCGCAAGTTTCCAGAAACGGTGCTCCAGTGCGCCCGGTCTCAGTCTCTGGAACCTGTTTATCCAGCCACTGAACCGACTGCGCTGTGTGTGTTTGTGTGTGTGTGTGTTTGTGTGTGTGCGCGCGCATGCGCCTGTAATTGGTGTCCCCGAGCGCGCGGAGTCGCACGAGCTCGTAGAGAGACGTCCCGGACTGCGGCTGTTTGGCTGGTGGTGTTTGTAAAGTGCTCCACGCAGAAGAAGCAGGCACGGGGAAAGAGCGCGCGGGGCGGTACCATGAGCAAGCGCCTGACCGTCCCGGCGCGCCACGCCGCACGCGACCAGGTCCGCTTGACGCGCGTGCTGCGCGACACGGTGCCCTGCTGAAGCGCGAGCAGCAGCGATGCCCGGCGGAAAGAGAGGGCTCGTGGCGCCGCAGAACACCTTCCTGGAGAACATCGTCCGGCGCTCGAGCGGTGAGAAGATGACAATGTGTTTGTTTTTGATTAAATGCAGAACCGTCAAGTTCTCCAGATCTTTCCTTTTATTTAATGAATGCATTATTGTTGTTGTTGTTGTTGTTGTTATTATAAATACTTTTACAACTACACCATTATTGAATCATTAATGAGGAGTCTGCACAGATGTGGCATCCACCTGAGAACTTTCTGAGGGATTTTACAGATCTGATGAATCATGCCTGGTTCCTCCAGACTCTCACCAGCCGCAGTGTTGATGGTGTTTGTGTATAATGATCTGTAGAACACCAGTACCACAGTATTAATGTTATTAGTTTGGTGTTTTTGCTCCTCATCGATACTGACGAGTACTGACGGTACTGACACTGAAATGGTTAAAATGAACATAACCTGTTCCAAACAGCAGACACAGACACAGACACAGACACAGGGCTGTACAGTGTATAGCAGTGGACTGGACAGTGTAGTCTGTTCCGAATGAGACGGCTGCCTCTCATAATAGAGGACGTAGACTTTAGAGAGTTGAGCCACAGTCGAGCTCACATCAGCTTTGATTTCTTTCGGTTCATGTAAGCTGATTATCTTTGTGTTATAAGAGTGTAATAAAGGGTTTCTGTATACTCACACTAACTCGTTGACTAAAGGACATCCGTCACCTGCTGCGTGATCGATGACCAGCTCACAAACGCATGAAATATTTCTCTGTGTGAAAATACATTCAGGGTTGATTTGTCTTTATATTTCTGAATAATTCAAAAAGAAGACGAAAGGACCACCAGAGAGAGATGTGTCGTATTTGTTTTGAATGTAAGGAGGACAGGACGCAATCGTAAACACTGTTAACTAAATCATTTGCTTTGGCTGTGTATAAACTTTAATTAAAAGTCCTTTCTGATCTGGACATGTTGCTTGTTCTTAGTGCTGTAAACTGAAATACCAAAAAAACTCATACAGACTGGTGGTGTCTCCGTAATAGTGTGTGGTTTGTTTAGCCAGCATTCCATCGGACCCCTGGTACATCTACACACGTCTCTGGCAGGTCAACATTATGTGTGGCTCCTTTCTGAATTTGGGGTCTCATTGTCATCAAGACACACATCTGGGATGCCATGTGACGTGCCGTGGAACACAGAAATCCTCCACTTCTAAATACAACAGAATTGTGGACTTCTGCATGATATTGCCTATGCGGTATTTCCGCAAGCTTGTGGTGTCCATGCCCTGTAGGGGACGTACCAGGTATTAGACCGATGTACCAGTTTTTCTGGCACAATGTTAACAAACAATATCAGACCATGAATCTGCAGTCAGGCCAGGCGGTTTTCTGTGGACGCAGTGTTGCGTTTTTGGTTTTCGAAACACGGGTAGCTTTCACATCTGGCGTCCAGCAGCTGTGTGAATTGTCCTGCTGTAACGAACCTTCTAAACCTGAACACAAACATCTGCTCGGTCGAGGTAACAGGAGAGTAGAGCAGCTCAGACGTCTGTGTTCTTCAGCTCCTCTTGGGGATCAGTAGACACTTAACCTCAGCTGAGTGAAGTTGTCTTTCCAGTGTATCCTTGTCTAACCCCGTCGTCTCTTCCCAGTCAGCCGTTCCTGCTGCTGGGCGGAGTCATCTCTCAGCTCTCTCAGGCATTGAGTCCGCTCTCCTGTTTTTCTCCTCTTTCGCCCTCAGAGACGAGTTTTCTTCTGGGGAACGCTCAGATCGTCGAGTGGCCCGTGGTCTACAGTAATGACGGCTTCTGCAAACTGTCAGGATACCACAGAGCAGAGGTCATGCAGAAGAGCAGCACGTGCAGGTGAGTGTGTGTGTGTGTGTGTAGACACTGGAGACTCCTTCTTTTTTTCACACAAAATAACATCACCGTTACGAGGTGCTTCATCCTTGTGAATGAGTTGTTACTATAGAGTTATTCAGCATCTTCAGCCAATCAGAATCCAGAATTTAACAGCACTGTGGTGTGACTACAAAATGATCTACTATAATACATGTCAAATATTGCTATATTCACCATCTAGCCTTTTAAACCGGTCGGATCTTATATGCTTTTACTCCAATCGGCCATAACAATAAAACAGCTCCGACTCGTCGAGACTCCACGGGGCTTCTGAAGGTCTTCTGTGGTATCTGTGGAACCAACCGGACCAGACGGTGTAGCTTTCACCACTCACACACATCTGTAAGTCTTAAGGTACCCGTGTCACTGGGTTACTAGTACTGTACATTTGGTACTAACCACTGTAGACTGGGACACACCCCACAGCAACATCTGTTTTGGAGATGCTCTGATCCAGTCGTCTAGACAACTTCTTCAATCTGGGGCCCCTTTGTGGATGGTGCCACTAGGCTCTTCTTCAATACTACTGTCACCTGATGGACCTGACCCTTGTCTTACCAGAAACTTTACATTTTGCTGGATGTCAGCACAAAAATTGCAGACTTGCTCGTAGCTTCTAGGACAGCTGTGGCTCAGATATGTCATTTTGACACCTTTTTTATTATTATTATTATAATGATTTTTTTAATAAGAATTATTTGTTAAATCATGGGTCACGTTTACGTTTTGGCAAATTAGCTAATGATAAATGGACATTATAAAGAAGAGATCCAACCTCTAAAGCTTTTCTGCTGACCCTTTAGTTCCCCCTTGCGGCCCCACGGGAGGGCCACGCCCCCCAGTTTGAGAACCGCTGCTCTAGACGTCACTACCTGGTCCTTGTCAGAGTCACCCAGATCATTGCATTTGCCCATTTTTCCTGCTTTCAACACACGAACTTCAAGACCTCTATAATCATGGCTTTGTTTTTCGCTGCCATAATGTGTGTCCATTAAAGGTGAAGCGTGAACTCGAAACACTTAAAGCACACTCGCTGGTTAAACCCCCAGGGGCTGAATTTATTCATGTTAATAGAAGTGTTGCATTCGAGTTTGCCGTGTTTGTAGTCTTCTATCAGAAGTGTTCTCCTTGGAGGCAGAGATGTAGCTCTGTGCCTGTGTGAACAGAGCAGGAATATTCTCCATGCTAATCAGCCAGCTTTTCCTCTTCTGCTCCGTTTTTTTTCTTTTTCTGAGCAACACGTTCAGTCCTGCTCTGAGAGAGCTAGCAGGATTAAGGCGTGGCTCTGCCTCAGGGGGCACATGCTCTTGTTTATCCCCTCTTGACATCCCCTGTGCTCGGCGTGTTGATGTGTTCATCCTGAGCTCAGTATAACAACATTCCCAAGGTGGTGCTGGAATAAAGGAAACTTTTGCGAAACAAAGTAATATATTCAAAAAGTCTAGCTGATGATTCAGTGCATGCCTCACACACCTGAATACTGACATCAAAGGTTTCCTCAGTGTTTCCCAGATGATACAGATCTACAGTGAAGTGCCAGAAAAGCTGGTACAGACCAGTCTAGGCTACAGGTGGCTCCATAATGGTAAAGGGTTTTTATTGGGACCCCTGGGACACCTCCAGACGCCTCTGACAGGTGAACACTGTGTGTGACGAGTTACACCAGTCCATGTCCTGTGTTCATTCTGATGGGTTTGTCCTCTGTACCACCACACATGTCTAGAGACGCTGTGGAAGACGGAAATCCTTCACCTTGGAATTACAACTGAATTGTGGAGCGTTCTGCAGGAAGTCTGGTGTTCACAGCCTACGGAATATTTCTGTATGTCTGCAGTCCTACGCTCCTGTAGGGGCATTTCAGTTTTCAGTTCATTTTTAAAATGGAACTGTGCGGAGGAAGTGGCGGTTCACCTGAAACGTCTGACTCTGGACCAGCATGTGCATGAGCACGGAAGCTCATGTCCGTCAACAGAGCCCTCATTATATCTTGTGTAGGACGCGACATCTACTGCAGTGTCTGGAAGGTTTTTTCACCGTTTCAATGACCGGGACTTTTTCAGCCGGCATGCGTCACCGATCTGGCACTTAACTAGCTGATTGGATAATAACATGCAGCCTGCAGCTACAAATGCATCGTTTCCCAACCCAATCTGCCACAGAGCAGAAATTTTGATTGAATGTAGTTTTAAAGGACAACTCAGGTGACTCCACAAGTACCCTAGTACCCGCTTTCAGACTGTAGCAGGTGGAGCCTAGCAGCCCATGACAGCTGTGTGTATATAAAATGTGTGTGTGTGTGTTTGTGTGATGGGCCAGACGTGTGTGTGTGTATAAATTGTGGGTGTCTCCATATGTTAATATATACTGTGTATATGTTTGTGTTCCTGTGTTCCTAAGTAAAAGTGGTGCTGTGTGTACTACTGTGTGTGTGTGTGTGTGTGTGTGTGTGTGTGTGTGTACATATGTTAATATACTGTGTATGTGTGTGTTCCTAACTTGTTAAACTATGTTCCTAACATATTATAGTCTGGCTGTGTGTGTGTGTGTGTGTGTGTGTGTATGTGTGTGTGTGCCAGTGTTGGGGTCAGGTGTGACAAAGTAACTCCTTACAGTCACCTGATGATTTTATTCAGTAATGAAGGAATGTAAATGATCACAGTTCAGTATTGTGTCTCATTACAGTTACTGACTTTATAAAAACGTTACTGTGTCACACACACACACACACACACACACACACACACACACACACACACACACACACACAGATTTCCTGAGCTGTTCTCTGTTACTGCTGCACCTAGAGGTTGCCAGGTTCACTAATTATAAGCAACCTAAGGGTTTATTTTTTGTCACTTAAAGTATAAACGTTAAATTTTGTGGGTTGTGTTTTTGTTTCTACTCTGTTTTTGTTTATTTGGAGTTTTAGAGTAAATTAATGATTTATTATAAGTGACTTTTTGTACATTCTCTTTAAATTA
>JAOVVF010000039.1:1455804-1466747 GCA_028565595.1 Duopalatinus emarginatus | reverse complement strand
TCTCTCTCTCTCTCTCTCTCTCTCTCTCTCTCTCTCTCTCTCTCTCTCTCTCTGTCTCTCTCTCTCTCTCTCTCTGTAGTTTTATGTACGGTGAGCTGACGGATAAGAGGACCATAGAGAAAGTGAGACAGACCTTCGACAACTATGAGTCAAACTGCTTTGAAGTGCTGCTTTATAAAAAGAATAGTGAGTTTCCAATTCACTCATCTGTACCCCTCCCCCCTTCTCTCGGTCTCTCTGTCTCTCTCTCTCTCTCTCTCTCTCTCTCTCACACACACGCACACACTCAGTCACTCTCTCTGTGGATATTCGTGATCACTGTGATATTGTGATAATCTTCACTGATTATTTGTGGCTCTTCACTCATTATTTCTCATGACATCTGACGCTCATCCTGCTGCGTCCGTGATCTCCAGCAGTCGGTGGCTCGGGGGATTTACGTGGGTTAGATGACAAAACAAGTCTAAATCATCTGGTGTACTACTGCCTCCTCCAGTAAAGTGAAACGAAGCCAGAAACGTATGAGTGATTGTCAGGTTGTTTTTCTGGACTTGATGTTTGGATGCATTTCAAATCAATCCTCCACAGATATTTCAGACTTTTCTGACACGTGATGCACCAAATCAATATTGGAGTTAAATAATTCACAGTATTTCTAACATCATAACCTACTGCTGACACCTACCTAAATGGGATTGATACACACACAGACCACACCTACTTTAAAAGGATTGATACATACAAAGACTACACCTACTTTAAAGGGATTCATGAGCACAAAAATTGGGATTGATAAGCACAAAGGCCACACCTACTTTTAAAGCGATTGATACACACACCGACCACACCTACTTTAGAGGGATTGATAAGCATAGAGACCACACTTACTTTAAAGGGATTGATTTGTGCAAAGACCACACCTACTTTAGAGGGATTGATTTGTGCAAAGACCACACCTACTTTAGAGGGATTGATACACACACAGACCACACCTACTTTAGAGGGATTGATACACACACAGACCACACCTACTTTAAAGGGGTTAATGAGCACAAAAATTTGGATTGATAAGCACAAAGACCACACCTATTTTTAAAGCGATTGATACACACACAGAGACCACACCTACTTTAGAGGGATTAATAAGCAAAGACCACACCTATTTTTAAAGCGATTGATACACACACAGAGACCACACCTACTTTAGAGGGATTGACCACTGCATACTACATACTACATTTAGGCAGATTTAGTATGTGAGTATGTAGTATGACATTTCGAATACAGCCATAGACCTCTTCTATTTTAAAGAGATTGATCCACACAAAGACCACGCCCTAAACACGCACTTTACTAGGGGGGGGGGGGGCACAAAGACCACGCCCACTTTAAAGGAACCAAAGGCTAAAAAAGGCCACTCTCTCTTCACTGAGACTAACAAGAACAAAGACCACGCCTACTTTAAAAGCACTAATACAAGGACCACACCTCCCTCATCTGGACCAACGAGCACCGAGGCCGTGTCCTCTGCATTTAAGACAAACATACAACACATCCACATACTGATTTAATAAGCAGTTTCAGAGAATTCCTGCATATGTATGATCCTCTAACCTCTGACCTCTGACTCATTTCAGGAACTCCAGTGTGGTTCTACATGCAGATTGCACCAATCAGGAACGAGAATGACAAGGTGGTGCTCTTCCTGTGCACTTTTAAAGACATCACTGTGTTTAAGCAGCCTATTGAGGATGAGAGCACCAGAGGTGGGCACACACACACACACACACACACGCACACACGCACACACACACTTTAGTTATTTAGTTAACAGTTGAGTCTAAGTTGAGTTTGTGATATACATGCATGGAATTATTGATGGAGATGTTTTTTCATATAAGAATGTCAGTTTAATAGAAACCAACCTGTCAGCAGTAAAACTTAGTGGTATTAGGCACCTGAAGTTGATGGCTACAGAATATCTGATAACACCAGACGTTTTATTAGACAGATTCCCACATCGAGCCGTTGACATGACACATTCATAAGCATTGTGTAAATCTTTTATGAAGCAGTGTTGAAAGATTTATATCAGGAATTCGTAAGAACACTGTTCAAGACTTTTCAACTTTACCAACAGACTTTTACATTCAAGAGGCTTTAAATACACGGGATATAAAATGTCTCCATACCTCAAATGTCAGCTTTCTGTCATGCATAAAAAAAATCAGACCAAAAGATGATTTCAGATTTATATCCACAAGTGTTCACAAGTCTTTTATCGAGTAAAAAGTAAACACTAAAATAATGAAGCACACAGATATGTAGACTCGCTTATACCTGAGTGTGTATACGAGGTTGTGTCCAGAATAAACCAATCACATTCAAGCTCATGTTAAATAGTAGTCAGAACACTGAAGTACCAGGACAGACAGGTACACCGGTCTAATACTTGGCAGGTCCCCTATAGTAGGGTGGGCCCTCGAGCTGATGCAATGCCACAGAAATCCCACATGTTGGAATACAACAGAACAGTGGACTATTCTTCAGTGGTCTTCACTGTCTACGGAATATTTCTGCAAGCCTTTAGTGTATGTGTTTTTTTTCCTCTTAAAAGATTTCAGTTTGTTTTTTTAATTAAATTGTACAGATTTTAAGACGCATGGTTCAATACACATCAGTTTACATAATAAAAACCTGGACTGTGTAGACTTTTTATATCCATTGTAATATAAAATATACAAACTCGTTCCGCCAACCTGGCCCTTGAGATCATACAGCACATGGTACAGATGGTGTTTTATTTCTATCGTTATTACATAAACTCTCCAGTAAGAGCTAAAATAAGCTAGGCCATAAATAAAACCTTTACAGAAGCCGTGCAGCATCCGGGTCACGGCACCAAGATTTTCGATTAGAATCTGAGCCTCGTGATAATCTCATAGCACTTATGTACATGTCATAATCTTCCACAAATAGACATTCACCACTTGTACACAAACACACACACACACACACACACACACAGGCATACACACATGACCACATGCATGTGCACATCTGCCCTAAGCCTTCTGTGGCACCTGGTGCTGAAGGACCTGAGTTCATCATGTGACACGTGTGTCCGCACTGGAAACAAACGGACATTAAGTGCTGTTCCGGCTGTGGGTTTAGACTGGGTTTATTCAGGACCTTCCTGTCACTGCAGAACTGATGTTGATGTGTATGATGTCTCAGGAATTTCCCTGACATGCCCAGGAGGGTCGGATTTTCATTTCAGAAACAGAAATTTAAAAATGAAAAACAAACGGTTAATAGATTTTCGTTCCAAACTCCAAAAACAAGAATAAGTAAATTTTTATTTTCCAATAGTGAATCAGATCTCTTTTCTTTCTTTGCAAAACAGAAAATAAAATCACAATCAAACAAAAAACAGAACAAGGCATCAGAAGAAAAAAAAACATGTGACTCCTGGGGTCCGTGTAGCTTTTGGTCATTGGATTTTAATTTCAGAAAAAAAAGAAAAACAAAATAAAAAAATGCAAATATATGCTTCAATACCCCAAAAACTAAAAACAAAAATAAGTCATTTTTATATAAATAAGATACAAAATGTACAAGTAAAACACATCTTTTTTTTCTTCACAAAACAGAAAATAAAATCACAATGAAACAAAAACACAAACAGGCTTCGTCTTTTCATTTTCTTTAAACCGGAGGTTTACGCCCACAAGGCCGTTGTCAAGGCAACTGGATGCGCATGTAAACGTGTGTAAGCGTAACATAGTTGGCTATCTGTCGCTGCTCGTATCGCAAACTAACAGTTGGCAGCCACAGGAAATACATGCGACACGTCACTCAAGTACATTTCTTTAACAGGTGTCAGCTCACAGTCTGTACGTCACAGGAAACACCGGTTTACACCCACAAGGCCGTTGTCAAGGCAACCGGAGGGCCGTAAAGCACTACGCTGTCATGTAGTTGTTTTTAGCTGCAGTTGCTCTTTGGAATCAGACTCTGAAGTCATTTCAGGCCTTTTTCAGCGCAGGATCTCCAACACCTCCTGAAGAACGACCTCTTTCTTCCACGTAGTCATGTGACTTAGTCGGAGATATTGCTGTGGAAGACGGTCCTCTGCTCGCCATGTGTAAAATGACTTCAGCGACTGATTCCAAATCCGTCCTACTAACCGACAGCTCTGTTAATAGTAAGAGCAACTGCAGATAAACTACATGACAGCACGGTGCTTTTACACGCCTCCGGTTGCCTTGACAACGGCCTTGTGGGCGTAAACTCACGGTTTAAAGAAAAATAAAAAGACAAAGCCTGTTTGTGTTTTTGTTTTATTGTGACTTTATTTTCTGTTTTGTAAAAAAGGAAAAGATATGTTTCACTTTTACATTTTGTATCTTATTTATATAAAAATTACTTATTTCTGTTTCTTGTCTTAAAGCAAAAATCAAATAAATTTTTTTTTTCTTTTTTTTTTCTTTTTTTTTTCTGAAATGAAAATCCAATGACCAAAAGCTACACGGACCCCAGGAGCTACGTCTTTTTTTTTCCTCTGAAGTGTGTGAAAGTAAACCTGATGCGTTTTTTTTTTTGTTATCAGGCCATTAAGCGATGTGTGAATGGATCACGTAGTCCAAGAGCCTGAGGCGGATGCAGACTCCACTGTATTACCTTCAGTTACATAATCCATCAGTGTAGATCTGTGTTCTGCATACAGCTGCGTGTGTGTGTGTAAGTGTGTGTGTGTGTGTGTAAGTGTGTGTGTGTGTGTGTGTGTGTGTTAGTCTGGTCCAGTGAAAACTACACGCCTCAGGACTTTTTATAGCAAATCTCTCTGTCTTTCTGATGAGTCAAATAAGAGTTATTGTACTTCTTTATAAAGTGCAGCACTTTCTTTTCTTTTTTTTTCTTTTAGAAGAACAGAGTGTGTGTTTCTGACGCAGAAGCTCACATACATGTCCATGTGACTTTATTATTTTGTTCAGTACGCAGCAGTATTTTTATTTTTTTTATATTTTTTTTGGACAGGAGGGTGGGTTTCTATCTGTAACACTTCTCTTAAAAATAAAATGTATGCCTTTTAGCAGCCAAGACGTGTTCATGTGTTTAAAGTTAGTAAACCCATTGTAGCTCGTAATTAATAAATTAGTTAATAATAAATGAATTTAAAAAATAATTGAGAAATTAGCAGACTTAGACCAAAGTTAACCAGAAAGTTATGACTGTTTTAGCATTAAACCCTCATTATTATTTTTTAATCACAGCATATCATACAGTGTTAAATCAGCACAATTAAATGATTTGAAGCCCTTTAGAATTACGTCCATCAGCCACAACGTTAAAACCCATTTATCATCTCATTACAGTGGCACCTGTCGGGGGTTGGGATGTATTAGACAGCAAGTGAACAGTCAGTACTCAAAATCTCAGTGTTGTCCCAGTATACAGTGGTTAGTACCTAAGAAAAAGTGGAGGAACAACCAGTCACCTGGCAACCAAGTCATGGTAGCCCAAGTCTTACTGATGTGCTCGGGGTCTAAAGAGCTCAACATCAAAGACCAGAATGTTGGATCCAATAGAAGATCTAAAGGGATCTGTCTTGTGGAGCCCATGCCTTAACGATTCAGAGCTGTTTAGGCGGGCAGTGTTAATGTTATGGCTGATTAGTGTGTATATACATATACTGTTTAACATCCAGGCCTGGGGATAGGGATGGGTATATAACTAACTAATAAAGTAACATATAATATCTGGACTCTTTTGAGGGAACTGCCACTGTGTCCCAGTATACAGTGGTTACCTACCTAGGAATAGCGGTCCAACCACTGGACCCGTGTCCAAAGGACAACCAGAGAACCGGTGGTGACAGGACATGTTGCACGTGTGAGGAATAAAGGATACTCTGGCTGGTCCAATCCTACAGGAGATCCACAGAAGGATGAAAGTGAAAGTGAACTATTTGCCTATTGTGAGGAATGTGACCATGCAGTGAAACTCAGACACACCAGTGAACACTAGGGGGCAGTGAACACACTTGCCTGGAGCGGTGATATGGGTAGGGGGTGGGGGTTAGGTGTCCGAACCCAGGACCTTGTGGTGACAAGACTGGTTCCCTAACCACAAGGCCATGGCTGCCACCGATCTGTCTGGTCTACATACCAGGTACCACAGCACACCTTCAGAGATATTGCGTAATCCACATCTCGATGTCTCAGAACTGATTTTAATGTTATGGCTGGTGTATAAAAATGTCTTGTAATCTCCTAAGAGCTGCTACAATAGTGGCATCATTGCTGTGTGCTCAGAGCAGTCTGAAACATTTGGCAGATCGAGACTTGGTGGATTTATATACACATAAACAAGAGACTGTAGGGAAGGAGGGATTTAATGGGTTTTTATAAATCTTTAATACAGCACCATGAGAGAAATCGATGAGCTTTAACACCCTTACATCTGAACTGTACTTCACAGACTATTACTGAGTCGGCTTCAAACGTCAGATTCAGTCATTGGCCAAAGCCGAAACTCTGCAGGCTTGGTTGTGGAGTGACGCCTGAAGACGCCAGAGTGACGTTTAAAGACTTTTGTGGTGATAGATTTTGCACAGGAAGCAAAACGGACAGGAAGTTGAGGGATCATCGCTCAGCGTGAACGTATTCTGGTGGGCAGTAATGAGCGCTGTCAGGAGAGAGATGGAGGACGAGTGGAGGATTGAGGAACAGAAAACTAAGACTGGGAAGTGCCTCTTACTACAGGGGTTCCTTGGAGGGCCGGGGTCCAGCACTGCTCTGCTCAGGAACACCCGTTAAATCTGTACTCAGGGTGTGTTTGAGTAGAGGAACCTCTGAGATGAATAATAGCGCACCAGGACTAGAGTTGAGCTCCGCTGCCTTACTAGAGCGGCGTCCTAGCCTCGACCTCAAGTATGAGTATCTCCAAAAAGTGTAAAAAGGATAACGCAGATCTTTCTTTAAACACAGAAGTGCCAAAACAACTGGTACACCAGTCTAATACTAGGTAAGTCTCCCACAGGACATGGACTCCACAAGCTTATAATGGTATCGGGTTTGTTTAGCTTGTTTAGCTGGACCCCTGGGACACCTCCAGACGTCTCTGACAGGTGATGAGTTCCACCAGTTCATGTCCTGTATTCATTCTAATGGGTTTGTCCTCTTCTAACAGGACAATGTACCACCACACACATCTAGAGATACCAGATTGTAGTTAGAAGAACACTCATCTGAGTTTGGGGTTTAGTCATTCACACCTAAGTCACCTGATCTCAGTGTTATCGAACACGTCTGGGACGTCTTGTAAGATGCTGTAGAAGACAGAAATCCTTGGAATACAATAGAACTGTGGTGCATTCAGCAGGAAGTCTGGGGTTCAGTGAATAAAGAATAACAAGCTTGTGGAGTCCATGCCCCATGGAGATCCTACCAAGGATTAGACCGGTGTACTTGTACCAACTGTAGCTTAAATTAATAATAACTGCATTTATTTACAGGGATGACGAGCAGCTTTGTTAGCCACCATACACGGACATATAGTACAATTTCAACGCTCTCTTGAATGTTCCTATAATCAAATGATGGTACATAATAAATAACCCAGTAGTTAATATTGGTCTATTGGTGCATGTCTTGTTAAGTAACACCATTAAACTGTAAATCATACCTCAAAAATACCACCAAATAGCTAACCTCAAAATACCACCTAGCGCAATACCCCAAATTGTTAAAAATCCAGTCCAGCCAGAGGCACGAGCTCAGGAGCTGCCGGCCGAAGTCAACAAGTACCTTCACTCACTTTCAATTTCTTTCACAAGATCTTTTGAAGAACTTCTTCTTTAATCATTGATGAAGAATGGAGTGACGGAGAGTTACATCAAACGCCAGGGCTTCTTTGGTCTCGCTGCCTGTATAGAGGACAGCTTGAAGTCTCATTACCGACTCCACTTCAGCCAGCCGAAAACAAAAGGCAGAAAAGTTTGAGGTGGTCACTGGGGAACGTCTGGGTGTGAGGTGAAAAAGAACATGCGTACCTATGTGTCTGTTCAGTACAGGAACTTGGGCATGTTTGTAGACATTCTGAGAGCAGTTTTGTTTTAATGTATAAATTGTAGGATGAACCACAGCCGTTTTCCAATCACAGTCTTTTCCCCGTGTCAGCCGTAACTCTGTGTAACGTTTCAAACAGACAGCAGCTTTCCTTTGGTTTACTGAGCCAGCTTCATTATCCAAGCTGATTCAGCTCATACAAGTCAACTCACCCTGAATCAAAGGCATTCTAGAGTTGTTCTGAGACCTGAGACCTGCCTCAGGTAATATGTCTGAGGTTAGAACCTGAATTTTACCACGTGTTGACCGATGTTGTATTTCGTGTCCTCCTGCAGGCTGGGGTAAGTTCGCCAGGCTCACCCGCGCTCTGACCAACAGCCGGATCTCCAGCCAGCAGCTGACTCCCATAAGCAAGCCAGACGTCAGCTCGCACAAAACCTCCCGACTTGCAGAGGTGAGCTTGGGCGCACACATAGACGTACAGCGTCGGTCAGTCCTGAGTTCATGAAATATAGAGATAAAAATGAAGTTAATGAAGGTTATGGATCTGCCATTTAGTAAATACCAATCTAAAGGTCAACCGAGGTCATTTGTGTAGATTAGTTCGGGTAAAGGGGTCTGCCGGATAAGTGAAGGTATTTCTAATTCCGAAACGGATCGTCGAGTTTATGTCATCTACAGTGATTGCAGCCAGTGTGAGCCTCAGTTCAGACGAGGCCTGCCTTTGAAAGTGAAAGTGAAACTAAACTATTTGCCTACTGTGTTTGCAGACAGAGGAATGTGATCTCCGCATTTAACCCATCCGTGCGGTGAAACACACACACACACCAGTAAACACTAGGGGGCAGTGTACGCACTTGCCCGGAGCAGGGGGGGGGGCATCCCCAAACCACGGCGCCCAGGGAGCAGTTGGGGGAGTTAGGTGCCTTGCTCAAGGGCACCTCAGTCGTGTCTTACCCTGGGCGGGAATCGAACCTGCGACCTTCCCTAACCACTAGGCCACAGCTGCGTTTGCCCTGAACACTAGCTGTCCTGATACTTTATTTACACAGCGAGCGCTAGCGACATGCATACAGACAGCATCGGCTTACAACAAAGTTACGAAGGACAAAGTTGTAACTCATCGTCAAAGACATGCACATAGACACAAGGACATTACTGTAACCGTATCGCAAGCTTTCCCCCAGCTCGCTGTTTGCCTCCGCCGTCTCCATCTCCTGATCCTCGTCGTTAATAATTTACACTTTGTTTTAGCCGTCCATGCTTCTATGTGTCGGATGGACTTTTTTTTATCTGTGTGGGTGGTGTGAGATCTTGGTGTCATCTTTCAGACCCTTTAACGCGGGACGGCGGGACGATGACTTGGGTAGCGTGCGAGGTTTAGCGCTTGTTATCATGTCGAAGCATTTCATCTCGAATTAATAATTCTGCTAGTGTGTTCTCAAGGGTTTGATGCTCACACCGCGTCTCGGCCCGTAACACATGCTTCGCCCACGCTCTATCTGTCCTAGTTCGCTCATGTTTATCATTTTGATCATTCCTACAACAATCCTTTCTGCTCTCAGGTGCTTCAGCTTGGCTCGGAAATCCTGCCCCAGTACAAGCAGGAAGCGCCCAAGACTCCTCCCCACATCATCCTCCACTACTGCACCTTCAAGACCACGTGGGACTGGGTGATCCTCATCCTCACCTTCTACACGGCCATCATGGTGCCCTACAACGTCTCCTTCAAAACCAAGCAGAACAACGTCACCTGGCTGGTGCTGGACAGCGTTGTGGACGTCATCTTCCTGGTGGACATCGTGCTCAACTTCCACACCACGTTCGTCGGGCCCGGAGGCGAGGTCATCTCGGATCCCAAGCTGATCCGCATGAATTACCTCAAGACCTGGTTTGTGATAGACCTGCTCTCCTGCTTGCCGTACGACATCATCAACGCGTTCGAGAACGTGGATGAGGTCAGTATTAGTAGGTCGCCACGGGATCAACAGAAATTGTGCAGGGAAAGTGATATTCAGACTAAAGCGAAGAGCTAGAGCTGCGCCTGTCCAAACATCGAGCCTTTCTCCTAGTCGCTTTAGTAATGTGGCATGTCATACCATTAAAGCGATGACCTGCTGTGAGATGATCTTCTCAAATACACAAGGAAAAAAAAGGTCATCCCTCTGATTGGCTGTTCAAAAGGAATTTAAGCACCACCAACCACGTCACAGTCACTGAGATTGAGACAGCTGAGATTGTTGATTGTTGTGATCTGAGGTTTCTTGACCTTATCTGCATAATTTCACACTGCCCCAATGATTGGCTAATTAGACAGTTTGTTCCTGTGAGTGTGAACAGTATGTCTGTGGACACTGAAGTGCCAGTAAAAACTGGTACAGAAAAGACACAGGCTGGTGGTGGCTCAAAAATAGTATGAGATTTGTTTAACTACCATTCCATTGCACCCCTGGTACACCTCCAGACGTCTCTGACAGGTAAACACGATGTGTGATGAGATCCACCAGTTCATGTCCTGTGTTTATTCTGACGGGTTTGTCCTCTTCTAACAGGGCAGTGGACCACTAGTCATTCACACCTAAATTACCAGATCTCCATGTTATTGAGCACATCTGGTAGTGCTAGAAAAAACTGGACCACCAGTCTAATACTTGGTAGGTCCCCCACAGGGCATGAACTCCACCAGCTTGTGGAAATATACTGTAGGTAATAAACCTTCAGAACGCTCCACAGTTCTGTTGTATTCTGAGGTGTAGGATTTCTGTGTTCCACAGCGCGTCACATGACGTCCCAGACATGTTCAATAACGTTGAGATCTGGTGATTTAGGTGTGAATGACTAATCCCCAAACTCAGATGAGTGTTCCTCTAA
>JAOVVF010000039.1:1423273-1434267 GCA_028565595.1 Duopalatinus emarginatus | reverse complement strand
GTTCAGCAGGACAGGGTTAGTAGGACAGGGTTAGTAGGACAGGGTCAGCAGGACAGGGTCAGTAGGACAGGTTCAGCAGGACAGGGTCAGTAGTAGAGGGTCAGTAGGACAGGGTCAGTAGTAGAGGGTCAGTCAGTGTGAACATGATGTGTATATCAGGGTAAATGAAAGAGTTGTTCCAGTTTAAACTGACTTCCACATGGTGATGTTTACTGTGGTAACCATGGTGATTTGTTGCCTAATGTTTACTTGCTTGTAATATTTTTGCTGCTTAACTTATTTTATTAGCCGTTAGCTGTTAGCTAGCTGTATAAAAATAAAAATAAAAAATAAAAAAAATCTGTAAAAACGTTAATTTCTGTTAAATTTCAGGTGAAAAAAAATCCATAAAACATTATTATTATTATTATTATTATTATTATTGTTGTTGTTGTTGTATTTATATTTTAATTTTCTAATCATATTAGTTATCTTACTTATTCCTATTTCCACTTTTGAATGTAATATTCTCAGCCTGTGTTCAGGTAGTTTGTCAGCTTTAATTTAAAGCTGTACTAAAGCTTTATTTCACAAAACAGACTTGTCTTATCAGTCTAATTAATTAATTTATTTATTTTTATTACAATTAGATCACCTTTTTTTACATTAACAAAGTGAAGTCTGGTTTGAAGTTTAAGTTTGAAGACACATTTTTATTTCTTTACCTCATATATCAGTTTAAACCACTATCATTCGCTCTGCAGTCATCATTCATGTACAAGTCAAGGCCTGAATTTATTTCTGCCTTTAAAATCATGAGTATCAACTTCCCCCCTTCCCTTCCCCAAGCAAAACAGACCAGAACCAGGACTGCTCCCAACACAACAGAAGTGTTTCCAAGGGACACTGAAAGTAGGCGGAGCTAATCGATTGTTATTATATTTAATTACGCCTTAAAAAGTGAACTGAGAGGTTAAAAGTAAGTCGTATCTGTTCACTGATGAAGTTACGGTCGGTTTATTGAGGACGATTTCAGTATTTATAGTGTGGTGTGGTGTTGATTAATGTGCTTTATGTTTATTTAGTGTGTGTCTGAATTAGCAGAGTGTTTTGTCATGTTATGTTGTGCAGGTCTGATCAGTCTGATGCTGGCGTTTTGAGATCTTGCAGCAAGATCTTGTGGCTTTCTCAGCCACATATAAAAGTCCGAACCATCTATAAAGCGTTTGCACGCTGCAGACCATGGTTCAGTTTGATCCGGACCGAGACCACCTCTTGTGGGTGGACCAAACTTTTGTCCTTTGGTTCTGGTCCGTAGTCCGAAGCCCTGTCACACCTGCTGCTAAGGCTCGGACCGAACTAAAAGTCTGAAAGTCCGGACCAAACAATGCAGTTGTCCAAGCAGCCTTAGGTGGAAATGACAAAACCTGAAACTCAGATGAGTGTTTCTTGTCTGTAGCAGTTTTTCTGGCACTTCAGTGTATAACTGTGTTTCCTAGGAAACTAAGAAGCCCTCACCTGTATAAGAGCCCTTAAGAAACCCTGTAGACTTTCACTTAATTTATTAGTGTGTGTGTGTGTGTGTGTATGTGTGTGTGTGTGTGTGTGTGTAAGTGAGTGATGTAAATTGGTTACAGTTTGTTATTTCTGAAGTCTGGTCTTCAATGTGAGTGTGCAATGCTTTCCTAAGTGGAACCGGGAGGCAGCCGTGGCCTAGTGTTTAGGAAACCGGTCTCATGACCGAAAGGTCCCGGGTTCGATCCCTTCACAGGGCAAGACACAACTGAGGTGCCCGTGACCAAGGCACCTAACCCCCCCAACTGATCCCCAGGCACTGTGGTTTGGGGCTGCCCCCCCCCCCGCTCCGGGCAAGTGTGTACACCGCCCCCTAGTGTTCAGTGGTGTGTGTTTCAATGCAGTGACGGGTTAAATACACTCGTCTGTGTGCAAACACAGGAGGGAAATAGTTCACTTAATTAACAATAATAAGTTCGTATACGAGTGAGGACAGATGTGTGCGCAGTCTTTAAACTTAAACCAACTCGTTTTAATTATTCATCCCACATCATGAATCATTGAAGTTATAAAAACTCAGAAGTGGTGAAATCTCTCCTCACGGCTGTTTGGAATAAAGTAGATGTACAGTGTTATCACGTCGGCTTTACTATATTCGGGGGACTTTGAGATTTGTTTCTGGCTATAAATAAGCAATGAATCAGCTGAGAGCAGCCGGAGGGCTTCGGCCCCGTCGAGTGTATAATGAGTATTCATTACTTCACATTATTAGATTATAGGAGAAGATAAAATTCAGCGTCTCCCACTGGTGATGGAAATATCTCAGTTAATTTATTATGGCTTACTAGAGGGAGGTAGAGTGGAATCTCTGTGTGTGTGTGTGTGTGTGTGTGTGTGTGTGTGTGTGTGTGTGTGTGTGTAGCGTGTGTGTGGCATGTGTGTGTGTGTGTGTGTGTGTGTGTGTGTGTGTGTGTGGTGAGAGGAAGTAACGAGGAATATTCTCGATGTGTCCTGCTGTCTGGCTGCCGGCGCTGAAAGATAAATGCAGGCAGAGCGTGGGACGGTGATACAGACTCAACTGCCTCTGCGCTCTGTTTAGTCCGGACGTGTGGCGCTAATACAGAGAAACAAACAACAGGAACAGGAGTGCTGTGTGTGTGTGTGTGTGTGTGTTAAATAAAGGAGCAAGACACCAAAATAGACCAGCTTTCTGGGCAATTCCACATTTTCAGTATTATTTAGTGTGTGTAACGTTCAGCATCTTCCGACAGTAAATATTAGAGTACATTATTATTATTATTATTATTATTATTATTATTATTATTATTATTTTACAGATGGATGTATTTTAGACTTAAATAAGCAGCATAGTTAAATAATTTAATCCTAAAATTATAAAGTACGCTGAAGTGCCTCATGGACTCACCAGCTTGTGGAAATATTCTGTATGTAATAAACACCAGACTTCCTGCAGAACGCTCCACAATTCTGAAGGATTTCTGTCTTCCACAGTGTGTCACATGACGTCCCAGATGTGTTCAATAACATTGAGATCTGGTGATTTAGGTGTGACTGACTAATCCCCAAACTCAGATGAGTGTTCCTCTAACTATAATCTGGTGTCTCTAGACATGTTTGGTGGTCCATTGTCCTGTTAGAAGAGGACAAACCCGTCAGAATGAATACAGCACATGAACTGGTGTAACTCATTACACATAGTGTTCACCTATCAGAGACGTCTGGAGGTGTCCCAGGGGTCCCAGATAAACATACTCATTTTTTTTCATCCATCCATCCATCCATCCATCCATCCATTATCTCCCACTTTTCTGGGGTCCAGGTCTCAGGGTCAGCAGCCCAAGCAAAGAGACCCGGACCTCCCTCCCTCCAGCCACCTCTTCTAACTCCTCTGTGAAAGACCAGTTATAACTAAAGACACCAGATTACAGTTAGAGGAACACTCATTTGAGTTCGGGGTTTAGTCATTCAAACCTAAGTCACCAGATGTCAACGTTATCGAACACATCTGGGACGTCATGTGATACGCTGTGAAACACAGAAATCCTCCACCTCAGAATACAACAGAACTGTGGAGCGCTGTGGTGTTTATTGCCTACTGAATATTACCACGAGTTTGTATTAGATTTCCAAGTATTAGCAGTTTTTCTGGCACTTCAGTGTAAGTGGTCAGGATAAGACTTCTCACTAACAAGCAGTCCTTGGTTACGATTTCCATTTTGGGAAGTTGGCAGCCTTTGTTTTTTAGAAGATGATCAATAATTTACTGATAATCTATTATTTAAAGTCCAGACTCACAACTTTGCTATTTTCTACTTCCCATGAGATTCAGGAAATACATGATGATGAGGATGATGATGATGATGATGATGTCTGAACTTTCTGTTCTAAATATTTCACAGAGATGAATGAGTTCAGGTTAGAAGACTGGGGTTCCCGAGTGGAGACCGAGGAGGACAAGGGCTCCCAAGTAGTCTAACAGAAAAGCATTGCCTTATTGTCCACCAATCACAAGTTCAAATCCCGGGAGTCCAGAGACCAGAACTGCCCATGCCCATGGTCAGGGAGGGAGGCGTGGAGTACTCTCTCTCTTCTGTCAACCGTAGCTACTCTAGCCAATTGTTGGTGTCTGTGAGATCATGCATACAGAAGTGGGCGGAAGCGCTTTTCTCTGACTGGGTTACTCCGCCCCTGATTGAAAAGAAGCTGCGGCTGGCTGCATGTGACTCAGAGAAACCAGGTGACAGCCTTCAGGCCTTCCTGGTTGGTACCTGTTGTGTGACAGGTTACAGATGTCTGATGGGAATTGGACAGGAAGATATAAATCCTAAATCCTCTGAGTCATCCTTATGCTCACAGATACACAATTCAGAGGGAATTTCTCCAAACTATTGCTCTAGGCTTGCAAACCCGGAGCATTTTTGAATCCGGAGACTCTCTGGAGCACAGCGAGGAAGCTAAAGGACACCGTAAATAATTGAACACGGAACAACCTGCCTGCCTGAGCCGTCTTTCCCATCAGCAAGCCTTAGGAGAGCTGCTGGCGGGGGAGGAAAGGAGGAGTGACAGACGAGAATTAGGAGGACAAGAACCAAAGGGAACGGAGGAATGTTTCATTTAAGACGGAGGTAGATCTCTATAGGGAAGGTTGTCGAAAGAATAGTAATTAAAAAAGAAATTAGAGCGTGTGTGTGTGTGTTAGAGTCGTGACTCTGATCTGCTGCACAGCTCGGTCTTAATGTAATTATCTGCAGAATGAAGAGAGGAGGCAGGATTTCTCACACACGCTCTTAAATAATGACATAATAAGAGTCAACTGTGGAAAGCTCAGGCTGAGATTAGATTTTTATCCACCTGCCTGTGCGGCGATGACGGGACTGTGTTGTGAAAATATGTCTTTAATCAATTTTCAGACATGATGATGATGGCACTGTGGATTTCTGTCTGATAGCGAGAGGCTGAGATCGTTCCGACTGATGATATTACGCCTGGATAAAGTGTACTTTAGATCCAAAGCGAAATGCCAAATGCTTGCTTCTGATTGGTCAGAAAGTGTTGATCGATTTCTTGACAGTAGCGATGCTGCAGATTATTTTTAAATCAATCTATTTATCTGTATTGTTTTCATGGTAACAGCGCACACATGGTAACACACTCTCATGTCATCGATGACGTTTATTTCAGCAAGGAGACATTTCTTTATCATACGTATGTGGAAGGAGTCTCCAGTGTCAGAGGTGAATCTTTAAGGACAGAGGCGTTGTGCTTGTCGTCATGTCTCTCTGTAATGTCAGAATGTGTGTTTTTAACCTCGAGACAGACGTAAACACAGAAGTGCCAGAACTTGGTAGGTCCCTCACAGGGCATGGACTCAATGAGCTTGTAGAAATATTCTTTAGTCAGTGAGCGCCATACGTCCAGTTTTCCTGGCACCTCAGTGTAATGTGATGCAGGAATGTTAGATATATATATGCTTCTATATAAAGTGAGTGATAACTTGTTTCCCACAGCATGTAACCACAGACGGATAAAATAAATCACTCCAGGATGTGCTGTTATGGGAAAAGTAATAAACATCGGAATGGTCACAGAAACAGCATTTAATCACACCCTCCTGTGATTGATCATCATGTGATCATCATGAGGGCAGCCGTGGCTCGAGGTTAGAAATCCGGTCTTGTGACTGGAAGGTTGTTGGTTCGATCGTCCAAACCGACAAGACACGACTGAAGTGCTCTTGAGCAGGGTATATAACCCCCTCCTGCACGAATGAGTGTTTCATTTCTTATTTAATATCAGGTATAAATGTTCTCTGTTAGTCTGTATTGCCGTTGTTACAGCCTCAGACCTGTTTCATATTTTCACCAGATTTCAGATCCTTTTAGGTGTAATATTGGGTTCTCTCGTCTGTCTGTCCGCCCCCAACAACCCCCCCCTCCCACACACACACACACACACACACACACATCAGTGAGTCTTGGTTTCCCATGACACTGTCACCGGTTCACTGGATGACTTTCGTTGGACCACTTTTGGTAGGTATTAACCACTGTATACTGAGACACACCCCACAAAACCTGCTGCTTTAGAGATCATGTGACCCAGTCGTCTAGACGTCTCAATTTAAATCCCAAAGTCAATCAGGTTCTTATACTTTACACTTTTCTTGCTTCCAACACATCAGTTTCAGGTTTGTTCCTGGAACAGTGTGTGTAACCGTCATAGACGGAGCCAAACTGGAGGCTAACAACCATTAAACGTTCCTTAAGGAACCTTTTAAGAACCATAGTTACAGTTAACCTACATTTCAAAGGACATTTTCTGGGTATTCAGAAGAACATAATTATTGATCATTGGGACTTTGTACCTCACACTTCCCCAGTTAACACACACACACACTTACAGGAAAAAAGGTATTTGAGGGTTTTTGATAATTCTGGATAATTAAGGGTTCTTGAAAAATGGTTGTTCTTGGAACCCATTTTGGCAGGAGACAGAATGTTCTAGGGTTCTACACAGAACATTTACAGGGCCACCAAACTGTTTAAGAGTCTAAGAAGTCTTTTTATCAGGATAAGTGGAACTATTGAACTTGGCAAAGAACCCATAAGGAACCTGTTTTTGTTTGATGGTGCATCCTGAAGACCTTGTGCATAAATATGTTTCCTTTTTTGTTTGTTTGTGTTTTTTTTAGATTGTCTTCCGTAAGATCATCGATGTGAAAAAGGAAGAAGAGGAACGTCAGCGCTCGAAGAACGAGGTTCCTCTGACCATCCCCGTGGACCACCCGGTCCGAAAACTCTTACAGAAATTCAAACAGCAGAAGGAGCTCCGCAACCAGGAGGCTTCAATCCCGGTCGACGTGGAGAAGAACCAGCAGCACCTTCACACGCATAGCTTCCAGCTACGTTCAGGCACACAGCTGCAGCACTCGCACACGTCCATCCCCCAGTGCACCCTGCATGCCGTGCAGAACGGGAGATCTAGCATAGGTTCCTGCAGCAGCGTGGTCACCATCTCACAGATCACACCCATCCAGAACTCTTTGTCCTTCTCTAAACCCGGTGACCCACTCAAACAAAACAACTGCGATGTCATGGAACTGAAGCCTGCTGGAGATCAAACCCCCAACACGACCCGCCTGAAGCTGAGCAACACCGCACGCACCAAACCGACTGCAACCGGTCGTGGGTGGATGCGGCTAAAAAACAACATGGCCGTCCCGGATTCGCCTCCACAGGAGAGCAGGAAAGAAGGGCTGAACAACGCAGAGAAGGCGGCGTCTACAGAACGGCTCTCGTCCGAGGTCAAGGTGCAGATCGAAGGCGTCGTTGACGTCACCGGGTCCAGAAAGAACTCGCTCCGGAAAACGGACTCACTGGATAGCGGGTTGACCCAAAGCGACCAGAGGCTGGATAACGTAGAAGAAGTGCAGAGTCCCGTACCAGGCGACAGCATCTGCGGTGGGGGAGAAGGACTACCGAGGGACATGTTCTTACACCACGAGCTGTCGTTTCAAACCACGCTTCAGGAGGCGAGGCTGGAGCTACGGAGCGAGATCCAAGCTTTGGGTTCCAGGATGGCCATTTTAGAGGAACAAGTAGGCCAGATCCTCAGACTGCTCTCAGAACAGAACGATCCACCGGGTCGGACCTGTACGCCTCAAATACACAGACCCAAACCCAGAACAGGAGAGCTTTTCACCGTCTCTACACCGGCTAGTCCTGATTCAGATGAAGTTGTGATCTGAGCTAAAGTGAGGGTGAATGCTAAACCAAAAACACCCACAAAACTCCTAAAGTCCTTCTTTGGAGACGAGGTTTCTTTGGAGTTTTCAAGAAACCTGGAGATCTTAAATGCGAGTGTTTGACTGGTGGCAGGTTGGACAGAGGGAACGCTGTGGACTGTGTATAACTGCAGGAACCTCGGGAATGTTGTTAGACAACTTTGGACAACACGTCCTGTCTGAGACGGAGACTGAGAAACTACCGAGGAGCTATTTTCAGATTTATTTATTTTTTACTCTGCATGTACAGCCGGGTTCTGGTTTGCCAAAGACGAAACACTTATGAAATGTTGACAATCTTTGTACGATATTATACAGTACATGCTTGTATATTATGCAGATGACTGCATGCTTATCCACTCTGATTGTCTGGATGATATTTATTCAGAATATGGAGAGTTTTGATTAAAAGTGGCACGATATGCCTGGAAAAAAACAAAATGTCTTGTTATAAGCCAATAAGAAAAAGGAATTCATTATTATTAGAATATTAGATTTTTGATGAGGAGAAGTGGAGGCTATTCAGGCTAATTAAGGCTTGTGGTTCTGGAGGTCCCTGGTTTGACCCTCACAACCAACAAGACTCGGAATCTACCATCCCGAGCGCTACGTCTTTTGGATCTTTAGTTAGAGAAGAATAGGCCAGTTGTAGAAGGATTCTGTACTGTACATTGTACAACACTGTTATTAATGATTCGACTGTAGGCCAACTTCTCGACTATGTGAGACTTGATCCTCAGCTGATTAGGTGGTAAATTTATGCTACAATTGCCCGAGCTAGCTGTAACACATCATGACCCTGGGTTGGTCTTGTCCCCACTGAGAACCAATAGAAGGTGTCATAACTACCTGTGGTGAAGCTGACGTCTCTGGTCTGGAAAGACGGAGCCTCAGGTCTGAATCACTTCCGAGGTGAGAAGCCGAAGTGTGAAACGCCGAGCACGCTTTACACCCGGCTAACGATTTCTGCTGCCAGTGGACGTGCTAGCGACCGGAAAACTTCTGAAAGGACCTCAGTGCAGGAGAGAGTGAAAACTTTCTTCTCCACTGAGAGACACCTCGAGCCAGGAGAGTTCTTTTAATGCAATACGGCCCACATTAACTCCCACGTCAGCAGCAGGAGATTGTTTTAATCCTGTTTCTTTACCGGAACGGTGTCAGTTTTCTTGCTGTATATGTACGTAATCTATTTATTGTCCCCTTTCAGTGATGTACAAGAGTCCGGTCAGGGTTTGATCCACTTGTGGTGTTATTTTGGATCGATTTCTCGTCCCGGCGTTGGAGTTAACATGTGTATATCGGACAGTTAAGCACTTTATCTGCTGAGAAACATCAGATTTACTTAACTAGCGTAGGATGAACAAGATACGCCATGAAAGCAGTGTGTTAGACGTGGAGCGCGCAGACGCTAACCTGAGACAGCGGTGGACAAAATTTCAGGAGTTTATTCAAAAACACGAGGTAAATAATGTCCAATAGGCATTAAAGAGCAGAGTCAGGACAGGCACAGGGTCAGGTGACGTGCAAACAGTCAAAACCAAACAAACAAAAACTAACCAACAACAAGGGTCACGGTTTGTCTGGAGGCAGGAACACCCCCAAAACCAACCCCCCACCCCGGACAGGACGCCACTCCATTGCAGGGTACCACACACTCACACCCAGGGCAATTTAACACTTCCAATTCGCCTAATATGTGTGTTTTTTGGAAGGTGGGAGGAAACCTGAGCACCCAGCAACAAAACACCAAACTCTCCACAGAACGAGGATCGAACCCACCGTCCCACATCCCTGGAGCTGTGTAACTGCTACCTGCAGTGGGGTGAACTCAAAACAGGTAAGAAAAACACAACTAAAACTCAGGGGACTGAGAACAGGTGGGATACAAAGTATTGGAGTTGGAGGTGGTCATTTTGTCCTGGCGCTGGGAGTCTAACACTGTCCCAACCCACTGAGGGTCAAACAATCCGCTTAGAGTTTAATTCAATCCTGTTAAACTTTTTAATTAAGAGACAGGATGAGTGGGGACATAGGGACGCTCCAGACTACTGAAGGAGACAGAATTAGATGAAGATCAGAAATCAGAGAACTGATTATGCATCAGTGAGGATCACAACCCCTGGGAACATGCGGTTATAGTAAATTAATCAGTGATGTGAAGTGGATTATTTCCCAATAACAGTATGCAGTGGAGTGTTTTATTGCTTTTATACTGCACCAATTAGCCAGTGATCACTAGTTTTATTCACTCGTTTCTTTACCTCTGACCGTTACAAACCTCTGACACTGGAGACTCCTTCCATAAACATTAAATAAATAAATCTCCTTACAGAAAACGTCACCACATCAGTGACTCGAATCTGTTTAGCACGTGAATGAGTCGTTACTGTCGCAACGATAACATATCAGAGCGAGTTTGTGATCTGTTGCCACACCTCCCGATTGCTGTCCCACCCCCTGATGCCCAGTTCCCACCCAATAGGTTGTCACATGTGCAGCCATCTGCTTGCTACATCGAGGGGGAGGGGGGTGTAACACTGGAGGAAAACGCTTCCCCCCGCGTCTGTATGCACGAGCTTTCCGATGCCCGTGATTGGCTAGCATCACAATGATTGACAGGTATAACAGAGCACTCCGCCCCTCCCTGCTGTCTGGACTCCAGGTTGTGGATGGCTGCAACATCTCCTGGGATTCAAACCCATGATCTCCTGGTGATGGGACAAAATCTTTCTATTACTCCACTCAGGGGTTTTTCCACATGCTGAGATTTGATCTTGTTTGTCACGTATCAGAGTCAGAATCAGAGTCAGAGTCACAGTCAGTGTGAGGGTCAGAGTCAGTATCAGTGTCAGAGTCAGTGTCAGTGTGAGTGTCAGTGTCAGAGTCAGAGTCAGAGTTATTGTCAGTGTCAGAGTCAGTGTAAGTGTCAGTGTCAGCCAGACTGTCTTACACTCCAGTCCTCTGTGTCTCTGTAATTTCAGTCCATCTAGAGGACATGACCTTTCCTCCTGTCTGCTTTCTCTCTCTGTCCTCACTGTGAAGGAGAATGATCAGTATCACTGAGTCTGTTAGTCTCTCTCTCTTTCTCTCTCTCTCTCTTTCTCTCTCTCAATTTTCAATTTTTCAATTTAAGAAGCTTTATTGGCATGACAAATATTACATTCGTATTGCCCAAAGCTGGGGTACAAACAAGACA